>VWYP01017666.1:0-36687 GCA_013400435.1 Pycnonotus jocosus | reverse complement strand
CGGCGGCCTGGCGGGGCCGGAGGAGGAGGCGGAGGAAGGGTCTCGGCCGCGGCCCCGGCGAGGCGCCATGGCGACCACCGTCACCACCCAGCGGGGCCCGGTGAGTGCTGCGGGCGCGGCGTCGCCGCGGGGCCCGCTCAGGGGTATCTCCTGTTACCGCTCGCCGCGCTGGGCGGGCGAGGCCCGGCTTAGAGACCCTGACGGGCCCTCCCGGCCGCTGCCAGCGCCGCCGTGAGAGGGAGGCTCCGTGTCTCTCACCCTACCCCAGCTCTGGCCGCGCCGGAAGGGGAGAGGGAAAGCCCTCTCATCTTCTCCGGGCTGCTGGGATGCGGGGGAGGGAAGTCCGCCTTGTCTCCCAGTTCCTCGCCTGCGAAGAGGCTTTGGGAAAGGGAACGTCCCTCCTAACTGTGCGGAGTCCTTGAGGCGGCTGCTCTGCCCGTTCTTTGCCCAAAGGCCTTTCCAAGGAGGGAAGTGCTTACACGGAACCGGAGCTAAACCGCTTTCCCTTGGAAGCAGAGCGCAGCTCCCTGTGCTCGCGGCTCGGCGGGGCACGGTGGCCGCTGTCCCTGGAGCTGCCGCCTGAAAGCTGGAACGGCGCATCCAGTGTAGGATGTAGGCGTGCGAGTTGGACGAGAGCTGAGCCGTCGTAAAACCAATTTACCAGCCTTCTGGGAAGTGATGCTGACAGTTTATTGGGAATATGTTACTGTCTGGTGTTGCCCAGGAATAATCATACCTCACACCGGGATGTTCTGCGTGTGAGGTGTTACAACATCAGCTTTCGACAGACGTGCTGTTCCTGTCTGTTTCTCTTGTCTGAAAGGATATGGAAGTCATTGACAATGTGATTTTTTATGCTTATGGTGAAACGAGGGGGTTTTAAAAAACAATAAATTTACACTGCTGTATTTTATTATGTAAAAACAGCTACTTTAAAAAAATAGGCAGCATTGTAGAAAGAACAGTGAGGTGAATTACTGCTAATCTTGAAAAACTGCTCTGCTGTTACTTTTCTTATGACAGTAATATGATATGGTTGTCAATTTTATTCCTTAAAGTGCCTTATTTGTTTTATTTATCATAACTGCCTGGTCTTTCCTGAATGTTACTCTTCTAGATGACTTGTTCTAGAATTTCCCAGGTTCTCCTGTATAATCTATTGGCAGTCTTTTCTTTCCTAAACTTGATTGAAGCCTGACAAAAGGCATATGATGATTTGTCTCATGCAACTTTGGCTTTCTGGACTTCAAGTTTTGGGTTTTTTTTTAATGTGTTGCTAACATTGTTGTACGTGCTTTTCTTCCTTACCCACTTTAGAGATTTGAATGTTTTAAATGAATGAATAAATTATGCAATATTAAGCAGGCATTCAGAGCTGGGGTTTTTTATATGGTACATTCCAGCCTTTCTTAAATCTCTTCAGAGAGGAAGGTAAAATCCTACTAGTTTCTATATACGCAACTGCATTGCAAATGAATAGCCACTAAATGGTGCTAAAGGATTGGGAACCACTTTTTTCTTTACTCCTGGTGAGAGCAGTTCAGTCTTTTTGTTTGAACAAGCAAGAAAATATTCAAGGTTTTTTCATGTGGGTAAGAAACTGAAGTGTACTGTTGGCAGTCTTTCTGTCTGCATTTTCTTTTCTAGCTGCACTTTCTAGTTTGTGATGCTGCTTACTTGCTGTGTAATTAAAAATTCTTATTGCTGCTTAGTTTTTCAGATGAAACAGAATTCACCCTGTCTGTTACTGTAAATACTCTGCTAGAATATATATAGATATCTCTCGGCCTTTTCAGGATGAAAATTAGCATATTTTCACATTTGTAATCTTTTTATGAACAAAACTGCTTTTTAAATCTAAACTATAGCTGAATATGTAAGGAATGCTAAGTGATACCTTTTGCAAGTGAAAGTATTAATTAATTAATAATTAAGAATCCAATAAACAGTTTGACCAGGCTTTAGATTAAGACTGAGCCACCAAAACTTTGTGATTCCTTATCTAGCCAATCACACCCAAAATTACTTTCTGTGGTTATTCTCCATGATTATCCACCATGCTGGCAAATACATCAGGTCATTCAAAATTACAGTACCAACCTAGGACTTAGGTTGCATAGACTTCTGCTCCTGATTTCCCTAATAATCACTACTGTGATGAGTAGTGATTCTGATGAGGTTTTGTTCTTGAGACTCTTCAAAACTTTTTACGGGCCCCTGTCAAAAGTCCCTTTCCAGCTTTCTTCTTGTAGGCTCGTTCAGGGACTGGAACATTCTCTGTGGTCCCCCCAGAGCCATCCCTTCTCCAGGCATAGACACAGATGTCCTATGGACACTCATTTTGTCTTTTATTTTTAACTCATGTTTGTATGCCGTACTTTGCAGGTATTTTTGCCCCCTCCTTTTTTCATGTGAAATCTGCTCCATTTCAGGTTAACAATCAGGATCTTCTTTTTCTTTGTGTTGCATCTCAGCAGAGAACCTGGATCTGTTTTCTCAATGATTTCCTTGCAGATACCAGAAAGCTACTACGAGGTGCACTCTAAACAAATCCTTAGCCTGGCCTCACAAGTGCTCCAGCCCTTTTCATGGGCTTTCTTGGTGGATCTTTGCTGGGCTCCCTGAAGGTCACCATTTTTCATATATTGCTGGGCCTCAAACCATTGCAATGTTCCAGGTGTGGTCCAGCAATTGTTTTCTTTTCTGAGCCCACTGGCTGGATTCTTGTTGATCCTGTGCAGTTTCCTATTAGGATTCATTGCTGCAAGAGTCCCCTGCTCATCCGTGTTTTGCTTGCTCCCCACCTCTGCAGAGGTACAGGCAGTCCTGCCAGTTGTTCTCCAGTCTGTACCGGTGCCAGACATTTTTCTGGCCAAAGTACAGGTCTTTGCCCTTGTTGAATTTCATGAGATTCCTGCCAGTGAATTCTTCCGTTTCACTAGATGGTCCTGTCCTCAAGTATACCAGTCATTTCTCCCAAAATTTAATGTCATCTTCAAAACTGATAAGGATGTTTTTTGTCTTCACCTTTTATTACTAAGGAAAAATACTAGACACATAAGTTAATTTCCCTACAGACTTCAGTGAACAGCTTCACTTTTAACCAGCCTCCAGTGTCATTAACCACTGAACTTCAGCTTCTGACCTCAATGCCTTAGTCAGCTTTTCATCCATCCAGTAATGATCCAGCTTTAATACCTTCTGCACTTTCCTTAGTCATATATTCTTGTTGTTGAGAATGCAGATGGCTCATCAGCTTTTTATTCTTTTAAAACCTTGGTAAAGGCTGGCTATTCCTAATCCCTGTTTGGCTTTTTTTCCTTCATGTATCAAGGAATGTCTTCCCAGAAGCACTTACTCCATGAATTTCTAAATGACTGAAGTGAAGCTGATCTCCCTGTGGTTCTTCAGGTCATCCTTCTTGACCTTTGGAATGCTGGGTATGAGATTTGTCTTTCTCCAGTTATGGGAGAGTTCCTCTAATCTCCATGACCTTTCAAAGGTGTTCAAGAGCAGTCTTGAACAAATATCAGCTCTTTCAGGACCTCTGGATGCTTCCTAGCTGGTACCAATTTTTTCTTCAGTGTGTAAAGCATAGGTTACTAGTTCAAAATTCTGTCATTCACCTTTTCTTTCTTAAAAGCAGCAAAACTATTTAAAGGAGAGTGGTCAAAATTTTTGAGTAGTTAGGTTTTTAAAGTTCTTTGATGTTTTGAAGAAGTTTCATGTTAGACTTCCTTGGTAGTTGCTAGTGTGGAAAGCTTAATTATGGTTCCCTGAGTGTGGTGGTGCATTTTAGCCCTTTTATGTTTATTAGCTATTGTTTAGGTTTAAGTAAATGGTCTGTTCTGTAACCCCTGCCCAAAACTCCTTTTGGTTTTTTCCTGAAGTTTGTATGTGTCAGTTAAAATCCCCCACCCCCTGGAGCCCTCTCATTCACCCCAAAACCTTTCCCCTTCTTCAAGAAAGTTCTGAGAAATTGCTCAAGTTATTGGCTGATTTCCAGATTTCCCCCCACCCTCTGTTCCCAATGGTGATAATTGCTGTCTATCCCATCCTGTACCATCCCCTGTATCTTTCTTATTGGATTCCGCTGTTATCTTTTGTAAAGAGCTCCCTCCCATAAAAACACGGTGCAGAGGCCTGGAGATGCCCTGCTGCCGGAGAATTCCACCAGGTCAGGACCCCTGACTGGCTGCGTTCCACCATGATACAATAAAACTTACAATCTAAACAAGCAGCAGGGACCTTCTTTCTGCCTCACTTTTGCCGTCTTTGAAGGTATCTCAGTGAAAAGGACCCACAGGTTCTAAAGCAGCAGCGAGGCTACAGAGGGAACCTTCAGAGCTGCCCTCGTGCCAGGGTCAGCCGGGCATCTTTGGAACAAAGGCACCCAAGAGCCGTACCTGAGTGTGTTGTGTTTGGGCAAATGTTTCTGTAACTCATTTGTGGCTGTGTTTGGCTGTGTCCCTTTCCCTCCCATACACAGGTGCCAGTACTTGCAGAATCAGTGAGTTCAAGGTTCTGACAATTTATCTCCCATTCCCTTTACCTCCAACCCTTGTTTCTTCTAGTCAGGCCGTTGCACTGACCCACTTTACAACTCTCTGGCACCACTTCATGTTGCATAACAAACACGAAGGTGAGACTGAGACAGCCCCATCCCCAGTTACGTCAAACAGCTGTAGAATATCACACCATGCTCAGTTTGAAGAAGTTGAGATGCAGTTTTTATACCTGCAGCATTCTACTCTGAAGATCCACAAAACTGCCTCTTGGGTGGTTGTAGCAGATGGGAGGGGCAAAATTATTCTATTTCTAGATAATCCATATTTTTGAGATGCAATGCTGTCAGTAAAGTTTATTAAAAAGTGATTATAAGGCAGGCTTATTTTTAATTTGTCTTCTAAATTGTAGTCCCATCCTTGTCCTGTTGCTAAATGGAATTAATTTTTTGTTCTGTAGTGACAGAACACGCTTGAATTTCACATTCTTTCTGAACTGCGCTTTTAATACCAAATGTGTTTGTTTCAAAGCGGTTGTGGAGTAGGATCAGTGACACAACTTTGTTACCTATGTTTTCCTTTAAAATAAAGACTGAGGTTGAATTCTGGTTACCTAACTTTGTATTTTTAATTCAGTTTGGGAGGTGGCAATTATATGCATGCTTTTAAATGCTTTAAGGAAGATGTAAATTGATCTGTTTCCTTTACAGATGAAAAGATGGCATGATTTGTCTCCATCAATGTGGAATCAGCTGATAATTAGTATAAGAACATTCTGAGTAATTCATTCAGGAAGCACCTCTCCTAGATATTTTACAGGCTATATCACCAGGACTTGTGAACTGGATCATAGTCAGAACTGAACATGAGTGTGTGCATCTCCTGTTGCCCACTCCTCCCTTTTGGAGGGGTTTACCACTCAGATCTTTGGAAAACTTAGTTAATGCTAGATGGTTTTAATTTCCATGTATGTCAGCTCTGCAGTTCTAGGATGAGAGTGTGGTTTTGTGTGAGGTAACTGAATAACATAGAATCAGCTTAGCTGCTGTCAGAAAACCTCAGTCTCCTTTATGAACTGTTTCCCCTTTGGACTTCAGCACAGAGACTAGGTTGTTTATTTTATTTTGGAGCAGATGTTGACAAACTTTTATGAGCTAAAATTTCAAAAGCGAAAGCTATTATTAGACTTCTGTTGTAAATGACTTCAGCTTTCCAATATCCATGTGAAGGTGGAAACAAAAGAGGCTATCCTGTTTTCTGGGAGTTTGACGGAGCTTGTATAATATGGGAATGGGATTTCAGGGGTGCAGCCATCTCTTGGATTTGGGAAATGTTTGTGATGTCTATTCCTAGAGGTGTTAATAGTACCAGACTTGGAACTTCCTGGAGGGCCGGGGCTGGAGGGGGACCTGCTGTGTTGTAAATGCCATTTCCTTGCTAATTCTGGGGGCATTTCAGATCTTGCCTAAATGGATTATGTTTTATTTTAAAATGATATGTAATCCCGTGAGAAGGCTGTTACAACACCTTGTCTCATTGCCAAACTTAAATAAACTTTTCTTTTATTATTAACTCCTAACATAGTTTTCTCCCTCTCTGCCCATTTTTTTCTTTCTGCTTCTCAAAACTTCAGCTGCTTAGGTTTTTAAGTTTAAAATTTTAAGGTGCTTGTAAGTACAACTGATTCCCTTTTTACTCTGCTTCCCAATAGCCGAATAGCAGGCATTTAGTGCTTCCTCCTGAACTTTACAGATAAACTTCCTTTTTGGCATGTGGCACCTACTGTTGCCAGGATCCTGAGGCTCTCAGATAATCATACAAAATAGTCATACATGTGATTTGGCAAGAGCTGCAATTTCTGTCTCCAGGATGCGATGTTGACATGCACACGCTGTGTAATCTTGAAAAGCTATGTCCTCGAGGCCTGTTAGCTTCTTAAATTGTCTTCTGCAGGCATGCATCTGCCAGATACATGATTGAGTAATCTTGCTGGGGATTGCAGCATGAGAAATTGAGTTGCCTTTTGTCTTGATGAGGTAGACAGTTCTGTATTAAATATATGATCCACTCTGTAAACAGCAGAAATGAATGCAGCTTAATTATAAATTTTCTATGATACTTTTTTTACCTTTTAATATTTTATTATAGATCTTTGGTATTTTAAAATGACAAAATGTATTCAAATTGATAATGTTCACTGAGTATTTAAAACCTAGAAACAACTCAAGTTGTTGAATTGGCATGTAATGGTAGAAACTTTCCCCTTATGCTGTAAAGCTAACAGAAAATCCATGGGAAGTGCTGATTCATATTGGCTCACGTGACAGAAGTTCTCTACTTCTACTTTTTGTCCTGGCTTATTCTCATGATAGATCAGATTTTTAATTCCCACATTGTTGTTTTGAATGTGATGGAATTTTGTCACCAAGGTTAGTTGCAGGCTGGCTGTGTTTAACACTAGAAAAGCATTAGGACATCTTTGTGTTGCATGATTTGGTCCGTGGGAAATCTTGTTTTACAGTCTGTCTTGGAGGTGACTGTGGAAGTGACCTTTCAGGTGAAAGCACTGTGCTGTGTCTTGGCACAGGAGCAGTTGGGAACAACATGTGTAATGAACAAGGGAAAGAACTGGATGCCATCAGATATCGTATATTAATGTATTGTAAAACTTAGTTGTTCTGACTTTTATGTCAACTATTTCAGTGATTAGTTGCAGAGCAGCTTTGGCTCTGTCTTACTTTTTCTTCAGCAGCTTATGTTGGAAATTATTGTTTCTGAAAAAGAGAACATTTGCTACATGAGTTGGCAGTTTTGTCATTTAATTAGTTCTTTGTTCATGCTGTCAAAACAAGACTGAATTCTCCTTAATTTGTTACGCTTTGGTTTATATTTATCTCTTTCCCATTATAAAAGTTTAAGGTCTTCTTTTTTTTCCTCTCTTTCTTTTTTAAGGTATTTGTTGGTGAACTTCCTCAAGATTTTCTCCGCATTACCCCAACCCAGCAGCAACAGCAAATCCAGCTGGATGCCCAGGCAGCTCAGCAGCTACAGTATGGAGGAGCAATGGGTACAGTAGGAAGACTCAGTATTACTGTAGTACAGGTATGAGTTATGCCATCTTTGTACAATTAAGTAATTTAAAATAATTAATGCAAATTTTAAAATTGGTCGACACGAAAAGATTTTGTGTTGGAATTTGAGTTTCTGAATTACTTGTAAATGGGTAGTAATTCTTAGGTTTTGTAGTTTTGTTTTTCTGTACATCAGCATTTTGTCCAGTTTCGTGTTTCATTGTTGCCCAGTGCAGCAATTTCCTGTAAACCTTGCTATTATAGCACGTAAGCAAATAAACTCAGGGGGTTTTTGCAGTCAACAGATTGCTCTGAAAACTTCTGTTCAGAGGCTTCCTGTAGCTCCTGTACTTAGTATTGGAAGGCATCAGTAGTTTTGAGAATATTACAGGGAATTGCAGTTCCCTTATGTATTGTTCCACATTCAAAGCTGTTCTCCAGCCAATTGGCCCAAAGTCTTGCTGTCATATATATTGTTTTTCCTTTGTTGAACTTTGAGATTCCTGTCTGTACACTTCTCTTAGCCTGTCAGGGTCCTTCTGAATGGCAGTGCAACAGACAAGAGATACTCTTCTCTATCTGTCTAGGAATTTATGCAGGAATGCTGTGGAATCTTGGCTGCATATTGAGACATGTGGCATTCTAGATAGGAGACTTGCCTGGGTATAGGTAATCTAGAGAATGTGAAAATCTGGTTTAAGTGTACTGTATTTAAATAAGTGTTGATAAAGTATATCAAACAGCATGCCTTAATTCTGTTACTAATAAACTGATGGGAGATCAGAAAAAGTTTCTGGAGAGGTAATTTGCTGCTATTTTTTCTTGCAGATATATAGGGATGGCAGTGAGTTTGTGTAAGCACAGTTGATTATTGCCTTTTTCGAAGGTTTGATAAACTGTCTAATCCCGCAAATCAAGAGTATAGATAGTGCTTAGTTTGGTTGCCATCTTCCTTGCTTTTATTTTTAAGTCCACATTTACAAGAAGCAGTTTGAGACTTTTTTTACCAGGTCTAATGTATGGATTGATGAACCAGCATGTTCCCTGAAGGAGAAAAGAGCTTTCCAAGCCTGAGGTGCAGCCTTTGTGATAATGTTAGAGAGTGCATGGCCTCAACTGTTGAGTTCTGTAAACATCCTGTAGGTGGGAGATCCCCATGGTTTGTCACTTGTCTTACTATGAAAAGAGCCATGGGCTGTTTAGTTCAGGCCAAAGAAACAGCACATCCAAAAAGCCCAACTTCTGCTTGAGCACAGCTGTGCAGCAGTACTCAGTGTTGTGTTCAGGACTATCATCACCTTGTTTTGTTTCCAGTCTTCTGATGTTACAGCAAAAGTAGATTGGATCTCTTCTGATTCTGTACAACATCTGTTTTATAGTAATGTTAGGTCTTAAGTTGTCCACTGAATTAACTACTGTTAAATGCACATGCTGAAATAAGTGTTCAATCACTTTGCAACATATGATCTACTATGACTAGTTTACCTCAACTGAACTGCTTTTGCAGGTTGTCTTTTTCTGTGATAATTCTTGAATGTTTTGGATTTCTGTATTTCATCCTTTAAAAGAACTTAAGTGAAAGAGGACAGGCTACGTGTGACATTACACTTGTGATTGTGTGTTGGAGATCAGATACCCAGGGAAAAATTGAACTTGTCATTACAATGTCCTTGTAATCATGCCTTTCGTGCTTTGGTATGAAGTAATTTATTTTAGCTACAATGAAAATGTGTATTTTCTACAATAAGTAGGTTAAAAAGATGTTCCCTTTTCAAGGTCTTTTTTATCAAGTGACAAAAACACTTAATGATGTTACTGGTTTATTTTTTAATCTGAATGCTGGTTTTATTTTTTTAAAAACTATTTTCTCTCTCTCACAGAATTTAATCTAGTCCTTTGTTCAATATTTGGTTCTTACTGTGAACTAACAGTAACTAACTTCTGAAGTTAATACACTTCCTGGGTTTCTTTTCAGGCCAAACTGGCAAAGAATTATGGAATGACGCGCATGGATCCGTATTGTCGAATAAGGCTGGGGTATGCCGTGTATGAAACTCCAACAGCACATAATGGAGCCAAGAACCCCCGCTGGAACAAAGTTATTCAGTGCACTGTTCCCCCGGGTGTGGACTCCTTTTATCTAGAGATATTTGATGAGGTCAGAACTGCTAGATATTTTTTCTACCCCTCCCCATTTCCAGTTTGGACCGAGATTTGGGTGAAACCTTGCAAAAAGGGATTGAGTTAGCACAGACAGTTCCTTAGTAGTGTTCTCTGGGAGGTGACAAAAATTTTTCAGCATTCCAAAAGCAGCAATTCACAAGGCTTTGCTCTTCCCCAAGAACGTCAAAACTGCTACTTTTCTTTGGTAGCTGATAAAGGGGCATTAGCAGGCTTGCCTGCAAAGGAAGAGAAGCAAAAGATGTCTGAGTGCTATTTAAGCTCCTCTTGACTATAAAAATGCCCTGCAGCTTTATGTCCTTCACTGTCCCTATTAAAAATAACTTGTTGTACAATGCTGTTTTACTTGAAAATTCTTCGGTGCTATTCTAACCTAGGAAGAGCTTGGAAACGTTACCAAGCTTGGAATTCCTGAGAGTAAAACTGTCAAATACAGACTGTTTGTAGTCACTAGGATTTATTAGGAGAAATTAAAAGGCTACAGCTAAGGCTAAAGTCATGGTTTGCCTTTTTTTTGCTGCCTCTCTCGCTGTGTGTAGTACAGCATGACAGTGCAGCAGCTGTGTGGTCGTTAACACAAGTGAAGCTTTTGGATGCTGCTTTGAGTGCTTAGCTGGTTGGTTCAAGTGTCTGTTTAATTGCTGAAACAGGTCAGTACTTCTGTCTGCTGGAGTTCACAGCCTATCATAGTGAACAGAAGCTGTTCATGTTCATGTAATAGCCTCTGATGTGATGTCATGAGATTCACTCAGCCTATGACGATGTTAGGATGCTGTAATTTTAGAGTGTTCTGCTTCAGGTTTTCAGTTTCTTGCTATTAAATATCTGCAATCAATCTATAATCCCACTTAAAGTGTCCTTCATCCTTGTTGGAAAGGAGATGGCCAAAATATTTATTGACACTTTAGTAGTTTCAAAGAGAATAAAAGTAACAAAGTTAATAGCATAAAACTGAAGTGTTTAGCATAAAACTGAAGGACAAGGATAATTTTAAATTTGGGGTTTCTTTCAGGAGAATTAATTTGGTAATATTTTTCAAATTATATTTCAGAGAGCCTTTTCAATGGATGACCGCATTGCTTGGACACACATTACAATTCCTGAGTCTCTGAAACAAGGAAATGTGGAGGATGAATGGTATAGCTTGAGTGGAAGGCAAGGTGATGACAAGGAAGGAATGATTAATCTGGTTATGTCATACACGGTAAGCCGAGTTTGGGGTGGGAAGGGAGAGAAGCTTCTTAAGTAGTGGGAGGGAGATATTTTAGATTGAAGTAGTTCTGTTGTACCATACTGGGTGTTTATGTGAGTTGGCATTTAAAATAATTATACCTAACTCTGGGACTGGCACTCAAAAATACTTATAAAGACAATAAATACTTCGTGGTGAGGTGGCAGATGAGTATTTATCTTGTTTTGCAGTTACCAAAAGTCAGCTTATTTCTGTCGTTGAGTACACTGAGAGCAGGTGTGCAGCTGCAGTAGAGCTGCAGGTTGTGCCCTGGCTGGGGGACATGGTGGGAGCCCCAGGAAAGGGACCATGACCTGGTGCTGGCACTTTGCACCACACAGGGCACAGGGACCTGTGGCACGGGCCAGGGGACACTGGGACACACAGCAGGAGCTGACGAGTCAGCAGAAGACCCCAGACTGTCGGGGTGCACAGACTGTGAGGGTGTAAAAGCCCCGGGATTCCTTTGTTGAGAGTCCCTCCCTAGAGGCACCAGCTTGAGCTGTTTCTGTGTTAACTGCACCATGATTAAATTGCTTTAAGGATCAAGATGTCTGAGAGACTACCATGGGAAACCCAGGGCTGAGGTGGTAAGAAAACCCTGTCAGACTGTGAGTGTGGGGTGTGCAGGGAGCCAAGAGGGGCACCCGTGGGTCACTGGAGCCACTCACTGCAAAGGGGCCTTGGTGTCAGCAGTTACAGACTGGAGTGGTGGGAATGTGACTGCCAGAGTGGCTCCTGGATGGTCAGATAGGAAAGTTTCCTTAACACTGTGCTACTTACTATACATATAAAAACGAAATCCTCAGCTAAATGGTCCATTGCCATTTCTAATTTAATAATAATAATTTTAAAAAAGCTTTGTGGAACCCAACAATAACTTCCCCCCCCAAATCTTTAAAAATTCATAACTGTTTAAAAGCAGACTAACGGAAACTCGTCTCTGTCTTAGGTGTTTCTTGGGTAGTTTGAATGCTCCTTCAGATGACATTATTTTTCACTTCCTTTTGTTCATTTAGTGCTACTGGTCATGAATTTACACTGGTTTGTTTAGCAGCTCCTGGAGTGTTCTCATTTGTCACCTTTGTTTCAAGTAGCTGTTGGACAATGTGTAGCACTTGCAGCCCTGAATGCTTCCTACTGCACTTGTATATCATCAGAAGTTCCAAGCTGCTGTTGAGTGCACAGCTGGGTAGAGATATTCCCTGCTGTTTGAAATTCACATTCTGCCCCACATCTGAACAGTTGTTTCATTACCCCGGGGAGAAAAGAGTTTATAATTAACCTTGAAAACTGTCTCCCTGTGAATGTACTGTTAATAATACTCAATATTTTCAAGGGTTGAACTGAACTGAAACATAACTGAAGTTATTGTGGTGGTAAAAGGGAATGGACTTAATTTGATATTTTGATTAAATCACTGTTTTACTTCACAAATAATTGATTTAAACAAAAATGTGCTTCAAGGACCAGTGTACTGCTTTTAAAAATAAAACATAAGAATAAAAATCAGATTTTGTCTAACATTTAATTTATGATGAGTATGTTTTATATTCATTTCACGAGACTAAGGCATGAAAGCTGATTAAACCTGTATTTTTAAATAATGCATTTTGATAACATTTCATCACTCTTGCGAAAGGCAAGTTTGTCATAATGTGTTTTTATTGATTCACAGGCAAATTAATTGCCATTTGAAAGATGGTAGTTCAGTTAGTTTGCCGGAGATTTTGCTTTATATAGATTACCACTCAGCATAGTTACATTGTACTATTGAACACAGATTTGCGATGTGATGACTTGTTTGCAAACACTTTTAATTGCTGGCATTTTTTGGCTGTTTCCTGAGTTGTTCTAATCTGTGCCTTTTTCTGTCAAGTCTTTGCCAGCTGCCATGATGATGCAGCCCCAGCCAGTGGTCCTGATGCCCACTGTATATCAGCAAGGAGTTGGATATGTGCCTATAGCAGGTATGTTTTCTCTCCTTGAAGACTATGAACCTTCCAGATGAAGGGTGTTGCAGAAATAAGTACCAAATTACTCCTGTTTTTTCAGAATGTAAAGGAAGCTATAAACCATTTTTCCTTAACTGCTTATCCCGTGATGTATTTTTATGAGAAGAAGGAACAAATTAAGCATAAGTCTGCCTTCATTCTTGTATCCTGTTTAATAGAGCTACATGAGTTTGATTGGATGGATTAAAATGGCTGTCAAGTTGTGAAGGCTTCTGTTTTTGAGTATTTCCTGCTTCAGTCAGGTCACTGAATAGCTATCTAGCAGGCTGCACTCTTAAGTTGTGCTTACTTAAGCAGTGGCAAGCCATGTCTAAAGCTGTTTGCACTTGAGAAAGTGCCCCAAATGAATTGAGCTGTCAGAACTGCAGCTTCTGTAGCCCACAACAGGAATAATTTTTCTGTGGTCTTTGAATATGCTTTCCATATGAATATATGGGATAGAAACTTGCTACACAGCATGTGAAGTATTCATAGCTCAGTGAATGAAAAATGTTAGGGAGATCTGAGATAGCTCTTTTTTATGTGTTTACATAACCACAGCAAGTATTGTCAGTGCTTCTGATTGGTACAAAGAGAGTTTTGGATTTGTAGAGAAAGGTGTGTTAACTTACATTTTGTAACTTTTCTGCCAAAGATGAAAAGTTTAAAGTATGTAAATAAGTCTGAATTTGTTCTTCTTGATAAGTTCAGTTGAGTTTGTGTTTCACTTACAGCTCTTAAAACCCCCAGTTTATTTTATGACTATCTATTCAGTAGTATGTGTACTTTTCAGGGAAAACAAGAGATAAACTCACATATTTTCAACTTCTTTGCATGCAAATTTATGAATGAATGATAGTATGTGTGGGACATAATTGAAGTGATAATGGATGACACAGATACATATATTTTATTTTTCTTTTGTAAGACTAGGAGATGATTGAATTTAAAATGACTAGGAGATGATCGAATTTAAAATTCCATTCACTGTAAAAACAAACCTCATCAACAGAAGACTGGATATGTAAATTAAGAATCATGCCTCCTGTTTCATTTTTAGAGTTAAGTTAGAGCAAAATACAGAAAAGTTGGGCTGCATGCTTTATTCCCTGATGAAAACATGCAGTTGGCTTAATTTTAAGTGTTTTTTTAAAATCTCTGTAGCTTAGTTGTCAGATTTTAAGTCTTGCCAGCGAAGTGCTTTGAACCGGAGTAAATGTTCTGAAGGGTGATTCTGTTGTGGTAAACCAGACCTTGTGTAGTGAACTTCATCTTGTTTATAGTGTAAAGATCTGGGAGAAAGTGCTAGCACATTTCTTGAATAGATCAAAATGAGATTATTTGTATTACAAAATTTCTGTGCCAGAGTGTGAACAGAAGAAATGAAGCAGAGACTAGTTTCATGTATAATTGAAACTGGACATAGAACTGAACAGATAAAACTGATAGAAGACCTTCAAACTTGCTTCTCCAGTACTGGACCTTCAAATCATGATGTTCTGTAGATTATTTACCTTGAGAATATTTGCTATTTGGACAAGTGAAGAAATAACTAATAATTTGCAAGTGATAGTAATGTCTGACACTTTAGCAGCTAAGAATTTGGGGTCTATATGGTGAGTCATTGCCCTTCGACCAAGATCCAGCATGTTTATTTTAATTGCTACTGTGATACTATTCTGTATTCAGAATTCTTCCTGCGTCTGTGACTTGTAATTTTAAAGCATTGCAAAGTTCCACTCTGGATTTGAACTCTTCTTTTGTTCTGGGAAAGCTTGTGTGTACTTCCTTGACTTCATAAAAGCCACCTTTGACCTACATTTGGTATTTTTTACTCTTTTTAAATATTACTGTGCTTTGTGTTTGCTGTTCTAGAATTTCTGTGGACATCATCAAAATTTCCCAAAGCACTGTGAGTTCTAAAGCTTCGACTTACTCACTAATCAATGACCCACTCATTATAATTAGATGGATATTTAGGTTTGGAGTTGGAAAGTGACTTGGCTGCAGAATACTTCTGCTGTTTCATACATTTCATGGCTTAATAAAAGTAATTTCAAATTATAAAAGAAAATAATAGTGCATCTTAGGAGACATCTTGGAGCTTTTTGAAATACTCTCTGTATACTGAACTAGATGCTCCTTTTGGATTCTGTAAACTCTTTCAGAAGGGTGCATGCAAGCTGCTGGCCTTCCTTGCACAACTGAACTGTTTGTGTTTTCTGGGCCCACTCTGTCTGCACATTTCCTTTGTAACACTGTACAGTGTTTGCTCTCTTCCTTTTGAAACTGCTTCAGGAAGGGTAATGGACATCAGTATGCTCCTGCTTTGCATATTTTTAGTTCAGGTTTTTTAGCTGTGCAGCTAAATTAATGTAATCAGTAAACAAGTTGTGCTTTTCCTTCTGAAGGGTGGAAGAGCATCATTGAATAGTTTATTATATTTGAAATGAAGGGGATTCTGTTGTAGAACACTGTCAGAATCAAAGCCTTATCTATGATGGAAATAGAGTGGATGGACTAAAATGCTTATCCAGACAGTTTTAACAGTTACTTGTTAACTAACTGTGCTTTCAAGAGCAATGGTAAAGTCAAATTTAGGTGTGTCACAAAGGCCAAGCTGTTTTTCTGTAAAAGAAAGCTCCTGTTCAAAACTAACTTTCTAATTAACTAGCCTTCTAATTAATGCTGAAGCAGCTAATTACTCTCATGCTTTGTCATATAAGCTGAGGTAAGGAGTAGAAACAAGCAGGTAGTCACTGTGGTAAACAGATGAACACAAGGAATGCTCATTTCCTCACATTTGGTGGTAGATGGAGCTGTGTTAAGAACAAAAGTGGCCATAGTATATTCTTGTGCCATGGTAATTAATTGCAAAATTTTTAAAATTGAAAACTTCTGACAACAGCACTAGCTGTTGCCTACAAGCTATAGCTGCCATAGTTGATGTATCTGTGGATTGGGTATGCAAAAACCAGAACTTGTGAACCCTGTTGTTGTTATAGAAGTTGAGTTTATCTACCACCTCTTCCTGTTTCTTTTTCTAAAGATTACTTAATTTAAACTGTTGAACATTTTGATATACTGGTGCTTGCAGTATCGTCTTGTGGTCAACAGTACCGGAGACAGTGAGCTAAAAAATGTTAGTTCAATAAGCGAGCTGTATTTCTTATAAGCTAAATATTCATGGGATAAATAGGAAACTTGCTTTTACTCATTTTATAAACTCCCATGGTAAAAGTATGTTAAAAACCTGTGTATTTCTGGGTCTTGTCAGAGTCAAAAATATCACTTTTCATTGAGGCAAGGTTGTGGGTGTATGTACGTAGTTCCTTTAGGCTCCTTTTTGAGAATCATGGGTTAGCTTGTGATGTTACTGGTATTTGTTCAGAAAACCATGGGTGTACGTTGTCCTTTGTGGTCTGCAAAATATAATCCTTGCTGCAAGTACCTGGTGGTTTACTTACTTTGGCAGCATTTCCCCTGATTGTTACTTCTGCATGAATAACACATTTAGGAAACTTGTTCTGGGTGCTGAAGTAAGTTAGTTGAGAGACTGGATCCTAGCAACACTTAGTTTTTTAGTATTAGAGAGTTTAGGTTTTGCCCAGCTGCCTCATTTTATCCAACTTTCATCTTTGGAAGGTAAATAATTAATACCCTTTTAAAAATAGATTAATATTTCTTTCCCATGTCTTATTCCTTTCCCCTTGTCCCTTCATTTTCACCTGTCTTTAGGGCTTGAGTACTTTGCTCTGGGTAAGTTTCCAAGCTCTTTTCTCACTCCCATCCTCATTGACTCAAGAGTCTTTGCATGAACTCATCTAAACAGCTTTATTTGTTACAGCAGACTGTATAACAAGGTATTGCCACTTCCTTGTCACAGTAGAACAATTTAATGCATCTTCTGCAAATTATTAAAGCCTCTCTAACCTCTTGGAAAGTCTTTAAAGGCATCTGCTCAGCTTCAAGCTATAATGGTTAAACTGACTGCTGATAACGGTATTGATGGATATAATGTGATGTTACAATATTCTTCTGAAGCGGTTGTATGTCAGTGAGCTATACTAGGTGATAGTACTGGTTTTGTAGAAGAGAAGCATAATTCTTGCAGTTGTTTGGCTACTCAAGATTAGTGAAGAAGCAGGTAATGTCATGACTTTTGGTAAACTTGAAAGCAAAAAGCTGAGTTTTGTAATGACACTGATGAGACAACCTGCTAATTGCCTTAGTCTTAATTTCCTTAAGCTCCAAATAAGCTTTCTTTTTAAACAGGACACTTTTTTTATCAGTGCATATTTTTCATGCACTTGATTCATGTCGAATTAAGTACCTGACTAGAATTCTAAAGGCAAATCACATTACAGGAAATCAGTTTTCCTTCATTTTAGACTCCCTTTACTGTGACACTTTTGATTTTGAATTGTGCAAAGATAGTGTGACACCGCTATCTTTGATAAAAGCATTGGTCTTCAATCAAATACATTCAGAAAATTTTAGAATGACTTCTTGTGAGCTATGATGTCATTTCTTGATGCCTTTAATTTCAGAAAGATGCTGTAGATAAAATTGTTGTGGCTGTCACAATGTATTTGGTTTATTCAGAGCAGTGGAATTTTAGCATTTTTCTGTTGTTTCATACACTTAATTTTTCTAGTTTACAAAGAAGTGACATTTAAATAAATGAGATGGCATGCATATTTTAGTAGTGAGTTTTTTCCTGGAGCAAATATCATTAAGTTTTTTTTGGTTTTTTTTTTAGAAAAGGGTTACCAGTTTCATCATTTAAATGAAAGAATTCATGCTGAGAAGCTTCCTGAGTTTACACTGAAAGAGTCCGTGCATGGGATAAAATGATAATGAGTTAAGATATTAAACACAGGGCACTTGACTGAAAAAAAGAAAATTACAAGTGTGTAATGCCTTGTATGCAGTTGCAAAAAGTTTACCCTGTTAATTCTGCTTTGATGCTTTCATTGCTGCTTAAAGCAATTGACTTACTATTGTTTCATGTTTTGGAATGTCACTGCTTATGCCAGCATGTTTGCCATTGCCATTTCACTGAATTGTAAAACAGTGCTCCATTCTTTTGATTTGTAACATGTGCCTAATATTTGACAGTAACACAGGAGTCCACAATTCCAGTGATAGTGGATTCTTACATTGTTTAGTTCCAGTTTTCACCTCTTGGTGATACAAGATTTTTTAACGTAAAACAGCTTTTTACTGAACATTGATAATTTGGAAGCTTATTATAACTCTCTAATGACTGCATATATGTGTTTATTTGCTAAATTTCAGTGCACAGTTATTCAAGTTTATGATTAAGTCTTACTTACTATTTTGTAAATCAGAAATTATTGATGCTTTTAGCCTGAGTGCGGAAAAACCCAAAGTACTCTTAAATTGGTATTTGTATAGCTTGAATGTTGAGTTTCATGAAGAGTAAGCATTTATCATGGAGGTATTTATTAAAAATCTGTGATATTACCTCCATTTGTATGCAGTCTAGTTGCAGACAACATAAGCTAAAACTATAAGAGCTGAGAAAATGGGTTTTGAAAATCCTTTGTGAGAAACAATACAGTCAAGAATTTTTGTATCTTAAATTGCGTATTTATATTGGAAATGCTTTTTGAGTACTGCCTGTCCAGATGTCTATCTTCATAATTACCTATTTTTGATGACAGCAGTAAGGAAAACTGTGGTCTAATCTTCAATTTTTTTTGGCATTGATGAGACACTGGAACAGTATTGGTAAGCTGTAGGATGCTGTGGTACTTGAGAAAAGAGCCTCATGGCTCATTTGGATTAATACTTCAAACTGATCTCCTATATGGACAGTTCATACACTGTTTAGGCTAATTGTTGGATAATTTTAGGGGTTGATGACTTAGTAAAAAAATACTGGGAAGTTTATGTTAGAAGTAAAACATAACTTCTATTGCTCAGTTCTTTCAGGTACTTTGCAACTTTATTTTTTTTTGAGGCCACACATCTTCTAATGCCCTTTTAAAATGCCTACATTGTTTGTAGGCAGTGTGAGGAATCAGTTGAGGTTTGTTGAAGCTCTGGAAGAGGCATTTGGAGAACACAGATAAACAGGGAGGTGTGTACAAATCAGTAATGAATTCCTTCAGATAGGACAGGAGTCTAAGTTGAGGAAAGAAATAAAAAAGAGTATATCAGGTAAAATCCTGGGTGCAGTGCTCGCAGTCAAACTATATTCACTTAAAGTACCTGCTCAGTTGGAGTTGATGTTTTGCTCATCCAACCTTGAATGTGAGTTACATTGCAGCATTTTTATGCTGACAGAAAAAACAAGTTACTGGGATGCTAAAACATTTGTACAGGTTCAAGTGAGTATAGACATTTCTGACTAAGTAGTTAGAGTGAAGAAAATATTGAAGAGACAAGGTAAGTGTTGAACCTGCTCTTTGCTCTTGTTTTAGATGTTAGGTCTGAGTAGAAGTGTTAAATACAATTGCAGTATTTTCAGTCACATAAGTACTTAAATCATGTTAAAAGAGATGAGGCTGCATAAGAGGCACTCGAAAAATTATATTGGTTATACATATGCTTTGTTGTTACATTTTTTGAGCAGTTAGTCAGAATTCAGTAGAAGAGAAGCAGCTTCTGACCTACTCCTGACTAATCTATGAAAACTGGTTCTCAAAAAGAGATCTTATGTTGAAGATGTATAACGGTGATAATGCAAATAGTTAATCCTTTGCTTAACTCACAGAGAAGTAATTAAGGTCATAGATACAAAGCAAACAGGCAAACTAAAACCTGTGTAAAAGAAGTTAGATGTTCAAAGAAATTATGTGCCAGATTTAAAAAAAAACAACACTCAGAGAATCCTAAAGTGTGAAGTAAAGCAGTAAAGTATGTTTCTGACAAAAATTGGTAGATCTCCCATACAAGGATATGTGAACGTGTTAAATTACATGTTAAATCTAAACTGGTTATGAGGTTGAGTAACAAGGGTTTTGAAGATCAAATGTAAAAGAATCAGCAATTATTTATTTTAAGGAAGCAGAAAACCTTGAATCATGTATGTAATTAAATAATAACAAAGATATAAGTATGTAAGGTAGTTCAGGAAAACCTGGTTGGAATGTGAGACCATAACAGGTGAAGGAAGTCTTGCTTTCAGAGGACTGGAGGAGATAGCAAAGTGAAGTTTCTATTTAAAACATTTTTGAAGTAGCCATTTTCTGTATTGTACAGAATTATTAAAACCCAGGAAGACTAGAATGAACTGCCTTAAACCAAACATGTAATTAGGTAAACTTTAAGAGGAAGTGACATGGTTGTATAGGAAAAGCCTGTATGTTAAAATTCATAGGCATTTGAGTTCATAAAGAATGGTGTGGTCTGTATGTATCACCTTCTCAGCTGCATTTTGAAAATGCTATTTCCTAAGCATTCTTTCTATCATATGATATTCTGATACAATAAAGGTAAACTTGTGGTTTAATGTCTAGTTTAAAAAGCTAATGAACAAATAAAAATAGGTGATGATTCATCTAATGAAAGGAGTTGAATCTGATGCACCTCCTTTGGTGAGGTGCATCAGATTTCTTAACAACGTAAGTGAGGGGACTAAGACAATTTGTCAAAATAAAAACTCTTAGCAGTTTTCTAAGCCTCTCTGCTGCAGGTTACAGAAGGATCTAATTGTAATAAAAGGGAAATAAAATTGTATATTAAGTCTGGTATTAAAGTATGTATAAAGAATAATCTTAACATACTTATTTTGTGACAATTTCTCAATTTGGTCATTACTGTACATGAAGATCTTTGAATTATTGTAAACTATTCAATAAAAATATGAGGTGAATAGTCTTTGAAACAGTGCATAAAATGCTTGAAAGCAAATAGAGAACCAATGCTAGAACTGGTTTCTATCTAGCTGCAGGTCATTCTTGCCCTACCTTAGAAATCCTACAGGATAACTGCAGAGGCTAACACATAAAGGAGTGGGGCTAAGATAATCAAGAATCTGAAACTACATAAGAAGAAGTGAAATACGCAATTTTCAGAAGTGATAACAAAAGACTGTAAATACATCCGATTATTTGTTTTCAGTTTCATACTGAACAAAAGGTAGTGTTTTCAGTAGTGGTTCTATGCTTAATGTAAAAATTCTTACATGATGAAAAAGGAATTTTATCTAGTAATTTCTTGTAATAGTAATTAGGAAAACTCATTTTCTAAAACTCTGTAAACTGCCAGTGCTTTATTTTACGTGGGTACACAAGAAGTTAACGAAAAAATGACAGGTCAGATGAATTTTATCCTCTGGAAGAGAGATGAGCAAAAGCAGTGTGTGCCCCTAGAGGTGTTGCTCTTTTGCCACGTGGTTACTTTCCAGGCTGGATGGAACTTTAGCCAGGAAGAACATTGCTAAAAATTGCTTATTTGTGTGATCTGGTCTCCTAGTGGACCAAAGTACTTTGTTTTCCTTTGAATACGCTGGAGATTGCATTCACTGTCTTTCTAAATAACAACTGTGTAAATTGCTGATGTAAAACCATTTTTTTCATCACAATATAAATACACTGGGAACTAAAATATGAGGTGAGGAAAACCAACCACACCTTTCTGTGATGAGCTTAGTGTTTGGTTAGTGAATTATGTGTGAACCTGTTTAATGCAAGTTGTACCTAATTTTGATACGCGTTGCCATACTGTAGTTTATGACTTCTGCAATATAACCTTGGAGAGAGAATCTGTTCCAGAAAAATATTTTCCAGTTGCAACAGTGTAGGTATAATCTCTGCAATATTCCTCCTTTGGAGCTGTGTGTTAAAATAAATAAATGCTGAGGTTGGTGGGTTGGGACTAGTCATGAGCTGCTTTCGTCTTCAAAATCACTAGGTTTTTTTGTTGTGGGTTTGTTGGTTTGTTTGTTACTCTTTTCTCCCGTACTAATGTATGTTTTGTGGCTTTCTTCTGTTTTTAACCTGTAGGGATGCCTGCAGTCTGTAATCCAGGCATGGTACCAGTGGCAATACCACCTCCTGCGGTCAACCCTCAGCACCTGTGTAATGAAGAGGACCTGAAATCTATCCAGGACATGTTTCCCAACATGGACAGGGAAGTAATCCGCTCAGTGCTAGAAGCTCAGAGGGGGAACAAGGATGCAGCTATCAACTCCTTACTTCAGATGGCTGAAGAATCATAGATGCCCTCTTCCTGCATAGTCCTCGTCCTCGATGCCACTTACTTTTACTTGCCAAGCCAGGGATTTAGCTAGAGGAAGAATTTCCCAACAGCTTTCTGTTAGTGCATCATGTGTGACAGATTATACCCCTTTTCTTCTTGGACAGTTGGATCTTCTCTTTCTCGGTCTGTACATACTCAGTTTAGCTTATGTCCTACAATAGAGCAGTGAAGCATCTTTACTATCAGCTGTGCCCTGTGTGGCTATATTCTGATGGGATGGGGAATGATGCTGCTTTGTTTCTTTCTCTCCCTCTTTTCATAAACTTACAAAGTAACTCTATGCAGTACAAGATAACTAGTGTTTGTTAGATTGGAAAAAAAAATCTTTCCATGGAAGGTTTGTTGTTTAAACACAACTGATTTGTTAAAAGTATTTTGGTTTCAGCAAGCAGCGTATTTTTGCCCAAAGTTAAAGGAGAGACCCTGTCTTATTCTGTGGTGTTTAGTTATTACTGTGATATATTCACACCTTTTAGATGGAAGATTTTTAATTTAATAAGCTAAATTTCTAGGTTGTGTTGTTGGTATTTGCAGTGGGCATCTTGTATTCAATCTAGTCATTGGGCACCAAAGCAATATATTTTCTGGTGTGCATTTTGGGCTTTGTCCTCCCACATAGTATTGTTATGTATCTGTAAAATCTTAGGAGGTAACTTTTAACTCATACAGTATTTATTGCTGTAGCAGAGAACAGGACTGAGCCCTAGTGTACTCCCACAGTTAATTGCACTCTAACTACTACTTCTGCGTTCCCGTGGCTGTTTCAAAGGATAAGTGCAGAAGGAAAGATACTTGTACCTGGAAAATGATTGAAGCCGTAAAGAATTATTTAAGATGTTGTCTTACATTAAAAAAGCAGACATCTGTGATCTGGTTATAAGGCTTCTTTCTTTATACCATGTTTCAACAAAGTTATGGCTTTACATTAATGGGGAAATGATTGTATTTTTCCTGTAATTGAAATAAGCACGAGAAGT
Source organism: Pycnonotus jocosus (assembly GCA_013400435.1). Taxonomy (NCBI): domain Eukaryota; kingdom Metazoa; phylum Chordata; class Aves; order Passeriformes; family Pycnonotidae; genus Pycnonotus; species Pycnonotus jocosus. The sequence goes on along the minus strand of VWYP01017666.1, from coordinate 13,494 downwards.
AGCTTCAGGGTCTTAGAATGGCATTATGAATTGCTCAGTGACTTCTTAGACTACAGCTGCTGTAGTCAGTTTATTATTATTTGATACAGATGGAAATAAAATTCTTTTTGAGAGACAATTTAACATATCTGAGTTACAGTCTGATCCTCAGAGGAGGTGTTTGTATTTATTGTTAGTGTAATTTTTTTCAAATAAGAGTTGATTTTGGAGCTGCAGAATCATACAGTTATGCACCAGTTACACCTGTTGGACGAATTTCTGCGGTGTCTGTTTTTGTAAAGTAATGCACTTTAAATAGTATGCACCAATTTATTTTTCCAGTGATGTGCAATGTTGCTGTTTTGTCTCTTTAATGTTTGATTTCAAATACTTTCTACAATAGCCATAGACCTTTATATTTTCAAGAGTTGAAATGAATGTACACTTGAAATCTAGGCTCTTGAGTGATTCATGAGAACATTAAAGCCAGGTTTGGAATAGGGAATGACGACCCATACTCTCTTCTTCCCCGTACTTTATTTCATGTCGTATGCTTAAAGTATTTTCTTTATTATCTGATGGAAAGCTGATTTTATCTCCCCCAACCTACATTCAAGTAGCCTTTAGGTAGCACTGGCAGTAGAGCATGAATATTTATTTTTTTAATTATTAAAAGTATTACTGAAACTTTTAAAATACAGCACCAAAAATCATCCCAGTTTCTGTCTTTTCATAATATACAGTTTTAAGTTTTGTCATGAATCTCTTAATATTTTAAATTTCCCATTGAAAGCATAAGTGTCTTTAAACATCCTCCAATTGGATTTTGAATAATGAAATTGAAGACTGTAGTTCTATGTTCTGTAGCTGTAGAATTGCTACACTTCTGTTTTCTAAAGTTAAATGGGTATTCTTCAAGAAACTAGTCTTGCCCCTTCCTTACAATCATGGTAAATTTTGTGATTGAGTAGGTGTAGAGGCATTTGGTCTTTATAGCACAGTGTTTTGTGACATCATGACCCAAAAGGATGAATGTTGGTAAGGATTTAATGCTTAGATACCTCCAGGAAGAGTCCTGTGCTCTAACTTTTACACAGATAGCATGAATTGCTAGGGATTGAACAATTCAGGGAAAATGTACATACGTAAATTTTTATATTAAAACAGTGATAATACAGTCATAATACAGCTTTTCACAAAAGCAAGTGGTCATGGTTCAACCTAATGGCTGGTAAATTGTACTGCATCCCATTACAGCTCCATTTCAAGCACAGAACAAAACCACCTTTCAGTTCTAACTTCCAGGAGGGGTAAGTTAAAAGTTAAGCTAGCCAGGTTTATGCATAAACTGGGCTCTGGCCCTCTGTGGGAGACTCCTGTTCTTAAATATATTTTTAGTGTGTATTTTTTTTTCCTAGGCAAATGTTACGCAAACCAGAGTACAAGTATGAGTTGAAAATAGGATATGTAGGAGCAGTATGGCCAGTAGATGGATTTCATTATCTTACGCTATACCTAAATATTGTTCTGTGGATTTTTTGTCTTCCTGTAATTAAGCATTAGAGATGAAACTCTTACATCAAGATGTGCTACTTTCTCTTGTTAAAAAGAACAAAATCATCAGCCTACTCAGTTTTTTAGCATACATATCCTTCCAGTTAAGCTGTTTATTGTTAGGTTTGAATTGGAGTGAGATGAAAAAAGGCAGGGAATGTTTACTTATTTTAAGGTCTGTGAAATTAAGCTATTGGAACTGAGAGTCTGCTTTTTTATTTAAACAAATTGTCAGTCATGATTGTAGTTTTTGAGAAAATGCTAATGGGGTAATACTGTGTTTGATACTGCTCCTCTGCTCAACAGCTTCCAGCAGCTTGGAGACAAAACCAGCTGTTTAAGACAGGCATCTGCTAAAAGTTAGTGCTCTCAGTATAGTTTGAGTCCTGCCAAGAGCTTCAACTTGCTAAAGGTAGGAACATTTTTTGTCTAGCTAGATCCTTGCGACTTCTCTACTGCTCTTTGCATCTGCTGATGGTACTGAATGGGTTTTTTCTCCCCTTATAAACGTTATTGCCTGTTTGGTTGATATGTAATACCGTACAGAGGATGTTTTTTGCTGTAATTATTCTGAAGACATTGTTTCTCTGTATTGAGGTCCAGTGTCCAAATATGTTTCTTGCACTCTAAAGTACATTAACTTTTTCATTCTAATTTAATAAATGTATCATCTGAATGAAAGTGTATTATGTCTCTGTTGGAGAGCACCACAATGTGAGTCTTTGTCTACAGACTGATCTAAAATTCAAGTATTGGTTACTGTCTTTTATTCAGTGTTGAGCATTGTTTGGCAAACTAGACTGGTTCTTAATGTAACCACCTGGTGGGAACAGTAACAGTAAAATGGTCAAAAGTAATTTGAGAATTCCTCTACAGGTAGGTGCCTCTTTCTGACTCTTCTATAGCTACTTTCTCAAGGAAAGATTCTGGTGTTGCAGGTCTGGAGGACAAGAAGGCAGTAGTGAGGCTGCATTGTTTCAAGGACAGCATTGGAGGGTAAGGGAGGAGGGGAAAACAGCCTGTGGGTGTGGAGAGAATGCTGCAGTGTGAAGGATTGAGCACTCTGGATGAGGGTGATGTCCCAGTGAAGAGTTATGAAATGGACTATGTGTGCTATTCCAGCTACAAAAAGAGCTGGCTTTATCTGCTAATATATGATAAATTAAAGAATTGGTTTACATAACATATCTTTCTAGTACTGTAATGACAAAGGTGTCTGGGGCCCTCTTTCTCACTTAACAGGGTCACCATGCTCAGTGATAATTGTGATTATTAACCAACTGCTAGTCTGAAGTATTACTGTGTTATCAAGCTAACATTTTGGGATTTACTGTCCATTCATAGTGTGCTTTTTTTCCCTAATCAAGTTTTTTTTAACAAATGATAGTTGAGAGGAGAATTTCACAGCTAGTTTTTCTTCATTTCCTTAATGTATTGCATACCTACTGTGAAATAAAACTATGTTCAAATTGTGCCTTTTTCTAGCCCTTGAGTATCAGTTTCTATCGCAGTTTATAGTCAAAGGTTACAGTTTGCTTACACATTTCTCCATTTTGCTGTGAGAGATAGGAAGAGCAAAAATTAGTTTCGTTTCAACAAGTGTTGGTGTTCTTGTGGCTGCTGAAGCATCTATTTAGCATTTTGTATTTTTATTAGCTTTTTCATTTCAGTGTTAATCAGTGATGATGTGTGGCAGCATAAAGAGAAATCAGTATGTTTTGAATTATTAAAATGCATCAGAACATCAGTATGAGCAAGTCCTCTAGGAGAAATGCAAATACATGTTTTCTTAGAATAAGAAGGAAAAATGAAAACCCATATTAGCAATTTTCTCTGCAGTTTTGAGTTGTATACTACTGAAGACTTCAGCTTTCTCTTCTAGATCCTCAGGAAGTTTAGTCAGAAACTCAAGTTAATCTATTTTCATACAGCAGTATATTTTAGAAGTATTTTATTTACTATTTTGCCAAAAAATAGTAATTTTGCCAAAAAGATATAATTAATTTTGTACAAACAAATAGACTATGCTTGGGTTATACCATAACTTTTGAGGGAAAATTTGCATATAGACTGGAAAAGTGAATTTATGGAAAGCAAGTAGATTGAAAATTATCTTAGCTACATCTGTTTCCATGGATGAGAGAACTACGAAAGTACTACTGTTTAAAGTATTCAGAGTTCACTTAAAATAAGTCTTTAAAACATTTCAGTGTACAAAAAATGGTCAACTTTTAAAAGTTTAATGTATTTACCATTGAAAGAGAATGAAGGATGATTAAATTTATTTTAAAATTATCTCCAATTATAAAATAACCCCAGTGAATGAAAAAGTACACTTTCTATGTCTCTGCTGTCTATGTTTCATTATGGATTATCAGCGACTTAACACTCACACGACAATATTTTTCTGCTTTAAATTTGTTACCTCTAACAGTCATCAGTTTAATGTGGAGTATTCAAGTTGATTTAAAATGCTTACAGCTATTTTAAAAATTATTCTTTAAGTATTTTTGAGAGAGTACATAATGGGGGAATGGCTACAAATTCCTGCCTGGTACAGCTGGGACACTTCTCTGTGACTACCCCACCTTCCCAGGTGCCCTTGTTTAGTAGGTACAAGGCTCTGCACGTGGAAACCAGACAATGAGGACAATAGTACATCTGTGTTGGAAGATGCACCAAGTGAAGTGCTCCTATGCACTGTGTTGAAACTGCTTCCAGAAAGAAAGAAAAATGAGGTATTGTCATAGGAAATCCTCCAGTGAGGGGAACAGAAGGTCCAATTTCCTGGCAAGCCCCACTTCTTAGAGAAGTCACCTGCTTCCCTGGGGGCTGGATTAGAGGTGTGATGAGGAAACTTTAGCTCTGGTACTCAAGCCCTTGGATTATTACCCATTATTGCTTTCTCATGTAGGCAATGATGAAGTTTGCAGTATGAAGGCCAAGGATGATCAAAAGGAATTTCAGGGCCTTGGGACACCTGGTTACTATGGGATCAGGAGCATGAATAGTGTTCTCCTTTATCCTTCCAGTTGCAGGGAATGGTGAGGGAAGAAACAAGAACCAGCAGATTGATACTTGGTGGCAACCACAGGGGTACACTTGCTCAAACAGAGAAAAGGATCTTAGGGCAAGGGTGCAGTGTTCATTGAAAGAACATTAGACGGGATTGAAGGGGAAAAGGACTAAACCCAGCAAGCCTGCCTGGTGGCCACACATCAATGTTGGACAGATGGAGCGGCAGCAAGATCCTTCAAACTGCTCTGTGATGTGTAAGTATGCTGGAGCAATTTGAAATACATACAGTACACACAGCATGAGGAACAAGCTAAAGGAGCTGGAAGTGAGCAAGTAAGAGGAGTTTTTCATCTTTGTAGCTTTTATGCCAGTGGAAAGAGCTATTTGGATATGGGTGAGGCAATTTTATCTAGTCCAGGAAGAGGGCTGCATTCCCAAAGACTGCTACAGAATATATCCCTCTGAGTCAGAAAACTTCCTGATGCCATTCATTGGACTCTGTCATTTAGGTAATGAAGATGGGTATTGGACAGTCACTGTAACTGAAAAGTACTGAAAGTTTTATTGATCAAATAAAACACCTTTGTCCCTGTTTTTGAGATGTTAGGACCATTATGTCTATAAAAGGGATACGCAATAACGCTTTAACTAAGATGAAGTGCAATGTAGCTGCAATGTTTTCTTGCTTTATTTTTTAGAGACTCCTTAATTCTTTTTTACCTGAAATATAGGTTTTGTGATAAAGTACATGTTTGCATATTTCTGTAAGTTACATGAGGTATTTTGCAGTCATCTGTTTTTACTCTTCAGTACTGTAACATTTTAAAAAAACCCCAAACACTACAATTTAATTGACTTTTTTTTTTTAATTATTTTTACAAGACATGAAAAAAGAATGCTAAAGAAGGAGCACAAGTTTTTCTGGGGAAGACATGATTCCAGCTTCCCTAGGGTGTCTGCTTGCTTTTTCCAATGATCATATTCTCAGCTGAGTTGCAACTGGGAAGCAAGTGATACAGCCTGTTGCAATTGGGAGCCGTATTTTGCAGATTGTTGGAATTGGGAATCATGTGCTGCAGTGGTTTGTGAAGAGCAAGCATTCACACACTGGCAGTTTTCCACGTAGAGATAGTTATAACTTATGGTGGTTCCATTTTGGCAAGTCAGGGTCACCTCTCTTGTTTGGGTGCTGAGTTCCTGGCAGCAACCACACCCGTGTTCCATCTGGTTTGCTTCAAAAGAGTATCTGTGTTCCACCGGGGAAAAAAAATGCATCTTGTTAAAAACACACAAAAACCCCCATCAGTGATTTTTGTTTTGGGAGAGATTGGTTTGGTTTGGGGTTTTTTTAAAGCATCCTCTTTTCCTCCTTCTCACACACACTTATGAATGTGATTTTCATTACCTTTGTCTTCAGTAGTGAAACTGGTCTTGCTTCCATTCAATCCTATTCAATTCAGTGGAAACATATAAACATTTGTTGCTATTCTGTGATCATAGAATTGTGCAGGTTGGAACAGATCTTTCAGATCATTGGGTCTGAACATTAACCCAGCACTATCCAGTCCACCACTAAACCATGTCTCTAAGTGCTACACCTGCACATCTTTTAAATACTTGCAGGGATGGTGACTTCAATGGCTTCCTTGGCAGCCTGTTCCAGTGCTGGTCAACCATTTCAGTAAAGAAATATTTCCTAATATCCAATCTAAACTCCTTCTGGTGCAACTTAAAGCCATTTCCTCTCATTCTTTCACTTGTTACCTGAGAGAAGAGATCAACCCCCACCTCACTACACCTTCCCTTCAGGCAGTTGTAGACAGTGTGAACATCGCCCCTAAGCCTCCTTTTCTCCATGTTAAACACCTCCAACTCCCTCAGCTGCTCTTCAAGATTTGTCCTACTTTGGACATGCTCCAGTGTCTTTCAGTGAGAGGCCCAGAACTAGACACGACTCAAGGTGTAGCCTCACTACAGCCGAGTACGTTGTCCTGGTCTTGCTGGCCACACTATTGCTGATCCAGGCCAGGATGTTCTTGGTCTTCTTGGCTGCCTGGGCACACACTGGCTCATGTTCAGCTGCTGTCACCAGCCTCCCCAAGTCCTATTCCACTGGGCAGGTTCCTAGCCCCTCTGCCCCAGCCTGTAGCACTGTCTGGGGTTGTTGTGACCCAAGGGCAGGATGCAGCACTGAGCCTTATTGAACCTCACACAATTAATGATAAACATATAAAACAGGACTGGCTGCAACACTGAGCCTCAGGCAACACCACTGGTGACCGACCCCCAGCTGGAGGTAACTCCACTCAACACCAGCCAGTTTTTACGCAGTGAACAGTTCATCTGTCCAAGCTGTGAGCTCCCAACTTCTCCAGGAGAATGCTGTGGGAAATGCTGTCAAAAGCTTTACAAAGTCTTGGTAGACAATATCCACAGCCTTTTCCTGATCCTCTAAGTGGGTTACCCTGTCAGAGAAGGTGATCAGGTTGGTCAAGCAGCAGCTGCCTTTCCCAAACCCATTCTGGCTGGGCCTGATCCCCTGTTCACCCTGTATGTACTGTGTGATCACACTCAAGATAATCTGCTACATCCATGCCAGTCCTTCCCTGGCACCAAGGTCAGGCTGGCAGGCCTGTAGTTCCCTCTATCCTCTCTCCAAACTTTATTGTAGATGAGCATCTCATTTGCTGACCTGCAGTCAACTGGGACCTCCATGGTTAACCAGACTTCTGACAAATGATTGAAAGTGGCTTTGTGAGCACTTTATCCAGCTACCTCAGTACCCTTGGGTGATAGATGAACTTGACAGACCAGTGTAAAGGAAGCCATAGAGATGTTAAATAAATTTTTAGAACTTACATTGAGGAGCCAGGACAAGTTCCTTCACAATAGGACATCTCAACAGGTTCAGAAGACTCGCAGTCAGCGTGGCGGATCACAGTTTCTGTGGTGTAAGGCCTGCAGTTTTTAGCTTCATAAAAAAAGAGGAGAGAAAATACACTTCAGTTCTCTAGTGCTGAACTAAAGGAATTGCAAACCAGTTTCAAAGTGCTTGATGTCTACTGAGAATCTGCAGTATGTGATGGGGTTGATACTGTGTAATGTATGTGGAGTTGTCAGATTATTCTTTGATTTCAGCTGTAAAGAGCATTTGAAAGATAATGCAGAAGCCTGAGCATTGCTGGTTGGATTTGTGGTATTCAGTATCAGGAAAAAAAATATTGCATTTTTCTTTTAAATAAACAGTGAAACACAGGGCTGTAAATAGACCATGTGAAAACAGAGTGAGTGAAGAATCCTTCCATCCACTCCAAGATAGTTACAAGTTGAATAGAGTGCTCTTCAGGCAGAACACATAAACACAGCATTACTTACGTTTACATATTTTGCAGCAGCCATCAGATGTAATCTCTGCTTCATCCTTTGTAAAAGTAAAAGAGGATTTTTGTTAGTGCAGAGATTACAATCATGAGTAAGAATATGGGTTAGCACTACTGATACTGGGCAGAAGGCTTCTCTGCAATCAATGCTGAATGAAACAATGGATGACTTACTGTCCTCACCATAAGAGTCTTGAATATTTGTAATCTCATAAGAAAATACTGTTTTTCTTATTATTAAGCATGGAGCAAGCCTAGTTTCATTCTTAAGATATTCCTGCAACTTTAGTGGAGGTGATTTGTTGTGCTCTTCATTGTCTGTCCTTGTTCATTTAAACTGAATTCAGTTAATGAAAAGTGAATTAATACTTACAGGATTGCACTCTTCGGGCTCGTACTCAGGGCATACTTTTTTAGTTTGGACTGCAACAAACTGATCTTCAATTTTTTCACATTTGTAATAGCTGCATTGATCGAGTGTCAGGATCTCGTTAACCTAAGATTTTATAAGAAAAGCAAAAGTTGGTTTTTTCATTGTGATCAAGTATATCTGAGCTGTTCTCACTCCTCAAAGATTCTCAGATGCTTCTGAATTTCTTTTAAATAGCAAAAATGAAATTGTGCAAACTGTAGCTAGCTTGAAAGTTTAAATCCTGGCTCTGAACACTTAGACCATAGATTAGAAACTATTGCTCCATTAGCCACAAAAATCAAGAATTTGATTCCAAGTAATGTTCAACTTAGAAAACTGATACATTGTTTTTCAAAGTAATTTCAGTATTTTATTTTTACCAGTAAGGGACATAAGCTGACTCTTAGCTGTTCTAACTTGTATGGGCTATCAGAGGGATCTGAAAATGAAAGGAATACTTACATTGAGCACATGAACAGTGTTGTTACTGTGTTTGACTTTGCAAGCTACTTCAATACACTTCCCACAGCACTCTCCTTCCTCAGTCATGTATTGGTAACCCTACTCAGAAAGAGATGAAGGAGAAGTATGTTGAATTGGTGATGGAGAATTCTAGTCTTGCTGTAGCTGAGTGGGCAGCCTAGAGAACCTGAACTCACCAGCGGGCAAGATGTCTCACACTGGATTGTTTCACAATGCACAATGTTTGCCTTACTGTCTGGATCTTTCTCAGAACTGCAGGTACACTTCTTACATGAATCGGTTACTACTGACTTTCCAACCTGCAAGACAGAAGAAAAACATGCAAATGCCAACAGTTTCTATATAATATAAAGGCAGAGTTGAAAGCATTGCTAAGCACCATTGAAGTTGCTGAAGTGAAAGTACAACAGTTCTCAAATTCTCTTGGAACACAGAGTTTTTTGACTTCATGCCTTGTAGGACAGCTCATATTAAGAGGAAACTAAATGAAGCAATGTAAAAGCAGTAAATTAATGAAATTAAGACTAGTTTGTAGTCTAATTATTTTTACCAACTTTTTCAATGCCCCATTTAAGAATATTTTTTCTTTCTAAGTTATGTTCAGTGGTTGTAATACAAGTATAATTTAAAAACAGGGATTAAAATAAGCTTTTACATATGCAGCTACATAAACAGAGATCTAAATTTACGTATGGATTTTAGTCTTTCTGAAATCTATCCCCAAAGACTCCAGTGCTAATATTTAAATTATGAGTTACTGACCTAAAAACCAATTTTAGCAAAAGGGTTTAGGTATCAAATTAAAAATGTTAGGTTTGGTTCTGTAGGGTTTTTGTTTGTTTGTTTGTTTGTTGTTTTTTAAGGTTCTCTGGGTTTACTTCAGAGAGCAATTGAGTTTGGGCTATTCATCAGATTGTCTGACAAAGTCATTAATTACAGAAGTGGGAGGAAGCTTAAAAAGATAGTACATCACTAAAAATGGTACATTCTTGTTTTATACTACTCGTTCTATGACAAATTTGATTTTGACTTTACCCAAAAAACTTCCAATTAAGGACTAGAGAGAAAAACCCCCAAAAACATGTACCGGGAAAAGAACTTTCCCAAATACTTTTTTTGGTAGAAAGGATGTGCTTTTCACTTCCAGCAGTATACTGCTACATTATTCTTACCGTGTACAATGTTCCATTAATCACACAGACATCAGGTATTGGTTCTGAAAAACAAAACAAAAATTGAATTCCAGAATAACTCAAATTGTGAGACTTCCTGAGAAGTCAAGTTGCTATTAGGTTTTGTTAGTAACACAGAGGGTACAGAAAACTTGCATTCAATCCGACTATATGCTTAGACTTCATATGTAGCGTAGCTGAATGTTTAAGTAAAGTTCTATCATTAAAATTAGCTGGGAGAGTTGGAGAGGAATGGCTTCAAACTCGAGCTGTGCCTGAAAAATCCCTTTTTTTTTCCCTTTCAGTATCTGGTTCAATTCAAATTAAATTAGTTGTTTCCTCTTTGAACCCTAGGAGTCCAGTGATATACAAAGATGCTTCAGTTATTGATTCTTTATGACCTTTCAGAACATGGCTTGTACGAAAGATTGACTCTGTGGTAATGTAAATCTGACAACATGGTAGAACCTAACTCTGTCTTTCACAGAACTGCTTCAAACTTGCCTGTTCCTTTGTTTTGACTTTCCTTTCTCAGGTTTAATTTATGGGTGCTTTTTTTTTTTTTTTCTGCACAAGTATACATACATAAAATACATGTATATAAAAGTGTATGTTTATAAATAATATAACTAGGATTTTTTTATTTTCATGAGCATCTGGTGAGAGTGTAAGTATAATTATTACTTTTCATACTTTTCATTTCAGTTCAATTACTGATTACAATTCACTTTGTACTATTGCTTCCTGTTACTTCATCTTGTAGTTAACTGTTAAGTGTTTAGTGACTTATGTTTATGCATCTGAGTTTAGTTGCATTTAGGCTAATGTTAATGTGCTCCAATGTTCCATTAATAACATGAAAAAGATGCATTGATAACATTTATAATTACAGGTACAGAGATATTTGAGCTACATTGCCCAGTGAAGGTCCAAATATTATTCTGCTCTGTCACCCATTCTCTCATCAAAATTAAATGAAAATAACATTATTTTTTTTGAAACAAAGCTTTAATGCATATTTAGCCAAAAATCATTGTGTGTTCACTGAGACAGAACAATTTAAGAAAGATTTTGCTGTTATTGTGATACATGAAGAACTTCCTTAGATGTTAACGGAAGTTCAAATGTAATTTAGTGGAGCCTACAGTGTGGTATTTCTAGATGTATTTTTAATACTTACGGCATTCAAATTCAGGACAGCATGGGTCTTTTTGTGGTAGTACAGCCATGGAAACAAATCCTAGGTCACAAATTATTTGCTGAGCTGTTTGGCATGGCAGCGGCTGGCATTGCACAGTAGCAGTGAGGGGGTCGCAGACACACTTCTGGCATTCATTTATCCACTCCTCTCCAGGCTGAAAATATGTAAATCATTTATTCTTAAATGCTTCTTCATCCTAGTTGTTCAGTTTTAAATTAAGATATACTCTCAAAATTAGTAGGAAATTCTGATTGGAATTGTCTTAGCATATCATTTAAGAGCAGGTATGCTGAGAACAACCACAGAATTTTCTTCTGCATAAAAAGAATGGTATTTTACATTTCATGGCTAGTCTACTCATATCTGTGAAACTTAAATGGCTTTTATTAAAACCAAAAATCTCTGCCATGGTCTTAGTGAGCTTTTCCACCTTGACATTACTTAAAAGTCTAGTAATGCCAGATTAAATAATTATGTGCTATCAGGTCATTTGTTACATGACCAACTTTGTTATTGAGATACATGGAGGCTGATTTGAATTGGCTGTTAAAGGACAGAAATTGGTCCAGTTTTGCAACAGTGGTGTATTAGAAAGTAGGGATGGGAACCACCTTTCGTGCAGGATTGACATCAGTACAGTTTCTTTCTACTGAAGTTGTGAGGGTTGTTGCTGTGGTTGGTGAGGCAGCTTGTGATGTAGTTGAGGAGGCGACTGAAGGAGCAGGAGTTGTCAGGGGACATGGCCCCTGGAAGGGCTCAATCTCACATTCCTTGCTGCAAAGTGCGTAAAAATTACAGCCAGCTCTATCCGTTCTGTTGTATACCACTTCCCCTGTAGATAGAAATTGGAGGAGAAATTACAAGAATGAAAATACATAGGGAGAAAAAGAGAGAAAATATTGTGAAAATGTAAAGTGTATTCATCTTTTAAAAGTTCTATTTTAGATGGGTTTGAGTGGTTATCTTTAATTGAACAGAGTCTTAAGGGTTTATATTGCTTATGAAATTTTTTATAATCATAAAATAAGACACTTACCAGGAGAAAATAAAGTTTCAAATACATGACAAAAGCATGGAGTTATTTTGGTGGATGTAACGGATGTGCTGGTGGAAGAACTGAAGGTTGAAGGAGTGCTTGTTGTAACATGACTTGATTGTGATGTACCAGTTGAAGTTACTGTTGAGCACAAATAATAATTTAGTTTGCAGGTACAGGATTTTGATCTAATAATTTTAACATATTCAAGAGGTCTATTCAACATTCTGGCAAACCATGCGAATTTTTGCTACATTCAAATACTTGACCTATTCACAAGTGGAGATTATAGAATTTTTTCATTATACGTTGATTAACATCTGGATTCTGGCAAATCTTATGAGATTTACCACTAAACTTTTCAAAAGTTTCAACTTTCTCCATTGAAGTAAGAATTATTACTATGAAGTTAGCCCAGCTGTCAAATATAGATACAAGTAAAAAAGGGGAAGATTGATTAAGAATTGGTTTATGAGTTTTAAGAAATATAAATGGTTACAGATTTGTACAATCAGAAATTGGTTTAGGGGAAGAAATCACAGAACATGAAGATATGAATGTTGGTATAAAGAAAAAGCTGGTTGTAAAATTTTAAAAAGTAGACAATTACATACCTGGGCTGACAGTGCTGCCAGAGAAAACTGTTGTAGCAACTACAGTAGGAGAAAAGAATGTTGTTAGAATTTCTGTAACACCTGTGGTACTCCCAGACTGAGGAAGAGTGGTAGTGAGTACAGGTGAGGGGCCAGTAGTAGTTCTTAGTTTTGTTGCACGTGAAGTAAAGGCAGTGCTGGTGGTGGTAGCGATGACGGTTGTGCCCTCTGTGGTTGTGGCCGTGGAGCTGGGGAGAGGTGTCGTCCCAGCAGTGGTTCTTATTTTGATTTTAGAGGCTGTCGTGGGAGATGTTGGAGCCTGGGTTGCCACAGTGGACACAGTTTCTCCTGGAGTTGTGGTGGCTGAGGCTCTTGTGGTGCTTCCTGCAGAGGTCCTGGATGTGCTGGCAGTGCTTGTCTCTTGTGTGGGCACTGGTGTTGATACTGGGAGGATGGTGGTTGTACCTTCAGTCTGAGGGGGTGAGGTGCTGGTCGTGGTAGCGATGATGGTTGTGCCTTCTCTGGTTGATGCTGTGGTGCTGGGGACAGCTGTCGTTCCAGCAGTGGTTCTTATTTTAATTTTAGACGTTGTTGTGAGAGATGTTGGAGCCTGGGTTCTTGCAGTAGAGGTTTCTCCCGGAACTGAAGTGGCAGAGGCTCTTGTGG
>VWYP01017664.1:89624-104881 GCA_013400435.1 Pycnonotus jocosus | reverse complement strand
CAGTCAGGACAGTCAGGGCTCAGAGTGTGTCCCCTTCAGTCAGGACAGTCATGGCTCAGAGTGTGTCCCCTTCAGTCAGGACAGTCAGGGCTCAGAGTGTGTCCCCTCCAGTCAGGGTTTCCTGCAGGGTGGGCAGTGATTTGCCTCTATTTTTTCTGAGCACAACCTGTCTTCTCCCTGTCTCTCTATGGTCCCAGCTCTTGTGAAACATTGCTTCCCATGATCAGAGCACTGTGCCTTCTCCTGCTGAATATTTTCTTTTCCTACTACTGGATTCCTTTTGTTTTCAAGTCTCCTATCCCTTTGGTAGCTCAATAAATTATTTTTTTATCTACTTATTTCACTGGGATGAAGTAGGGGTGTTCTAGAATCACAGAACACAGTCTGTGCTGGAAGAGACCTTAAAGTCCATCCAGTGCCACCCTGCCATGGCAGGGACACCTCCCACTGTCCCAGGCTGCTCCAAGCCCCAATGTCCAGCCTGGCCTTGGACACTTCAGGGAGGCAGGGACAGCCACAGCTGCTCTGGGCACCCTGTGCCAGGCTCCCAGCCAGGAATTCCTCCCCAGTCTCCCATCCATCCCTGCCCTCTGGCAGTTCAGGCCCTTGTTGCAAAGCTGGAGCCTGTTCAAAGAGACCCAAAGAGCCACAACTGGTTTCATCATCATTTTCTTCCCAGGGCAATTGCCAGGAAGGCAGAACAAAACACCCTGTGTGTCAATAAAGATTTGCACTGTATCATCTGTGCCAAAAAAACTAACTCAATCTTCTGCACTTCAGTACAAATTAGAATTTATATGCAACTCCCCACTTCAGGTGGGCAATCCAAAGAAATTAACCTCAGGAGAAAATTGCTTTTTTCTGGCTTAACACAGAGCTCATTATCATGTCAGGCAGAAGAGACAGTGGGGAAAATGCAAAATCATAGACACGATACAGTGATGCATCCATATATTCCCAGCCAAGGAACCACTTATCAGGAGAACTATTTAAATTCCAAAGAGCCAGGCCAGAGCTGGTCCTAGGGGCCAGCAAACAGAACCATCCACAATGAATAAACACCAAGAGTGGTGGAAAAGGTTTCCCTGTGGTGTTGATGGTGTGTGGGGGACACAGGGCTGCTTCCTGCAAACATCCCAAAGCACTTTACAGACTGGCCAGAGATTTCCATCCAGGGAAAATAAACATTGGAGTGCATGAGGACAGCTCATGTGCTGTTGTCCCATCAGCCAGGACACCTGCAGGGGGCTTGGAGCCTCCGGGTTTAGTGGAAGGTGGCCCTGCCCATGGAACAAGAGGAGCCTGAAGCTCCCTCCCAGCCCAAACTGTGCTGGGATTTTGTGATTCTGTGATCCCCTCCCGGTCCAGCCAGGCCTGGAACACTTCCAGGGATGGGCAGTGTGTCACAATTGTCCTTCTGAGATGTGTTTGAACCCAAACCCCAGAGGCTCCTGCAGCCCAGACTGCAGAGAGAGGCTGGTGCTGCTCCGGGTCCATCCTGCTGCTCCTCCCTGCTGCTCCGGGTCCATCCTGCTGCTCCTCCCTGCTGCTCCGGGTCCATCCTGCTGCTCCTCCCTGCTGCTCCGGGTTCATCCTGCTGCTCCGGGTCCATCCTGCTGCTCCTCCCTGCTGCTCCTGCCAGCCACGAGGCATGGGATCATCGGGGGAAAGGGGGTTTGCACCTGGACAGCACAGGGCACAGGCTGAGATCCTCCTGTCCCCAGGCTGTCCCCAGGCTGTCCCCAGGCTGTCCCCGTCAGGGTTCTGCAGCCAGAGATGCTCCTGGGCTGGGATGTGCCAGCCAGATGTGACTCCTGCCATGCCAGGGATGCCTGGAACCTTTCTGCGGGGTGAAGAATAACAAAAATGGATGGGAAGCTTGTCCCTCCTGGTGTTTGCCCCTCTGCAGCTCCATTCCCAGGCTGGGCAGGGGCTGCAGAGCCCGGAGCCCCCCGGGCACAGCCGCAGGGACGCGGCCGCTCCTCCCGGAGCCGCGGAACAGCTCACCGGGGGGAAGGTGTCACATCCCCGATCCATCAGCGCTACCTGCGCCATCTGTGTCGAGCACTCACCGCGAAACCTCTCGGCAGCTGCCGTACAAATGAGGGGCAGCGCCAAGGTCACGCTAAAGGGAATTTGGGGACACGGGGAGGATGTTCAGCCGTAAGCAATAACAGCATCCCCGCACGATCCCGCCGCATCCCGCCCGCTCCGCCCCAGCCTCCGGCAGCCCGGGCCCCGCTGGGAAATGTGTATTATGCCTGGGTTAATTTACTGATTAATCTCTAGTCAGTGGTTTGTGCTTTCCCCAGATGGCCAATTAAAATTTACAACTGGCAGAGCAGTGCCCTGTTGGCAGCGAGCGCGGGCCCGGCACAGGCGGCGGCAGAAGGCGAGGGCCCGCTGCTGCCTCCTCTCCTTGCGCTGGCTTTAAGCAGAGGGGAGAGAGCCCTGCCCTGTCTGGGGCACACAGCAGCCACGGAGACCCTGTCCCTGCTGCCCTGCACCCCTGCCCATGCCCCTCGCTCCCCCGGTGTCAGCAGCACCTGCAGCCAAAGCTCTGCCTGCGAGGGGAGGATACCTGATGCTGTGATACCTACAGCAGATAAAACACCTTTCCAGCAGGGACAGGAAAAAACCACTGGATTTTGTCCCTTGGCTCTGGACACAACTCGTACCGGAGCATCCACTCAGGCAAGAGCTGCACAAGGAGAACTCAGATTTCCTAAGGTTCCCTGGGCTAAAGTTACATCTTTCCTTTGGCAAAGCTGATGTCTGGGCTGGAAAACTCCAAAGTAAATTAAAAATCAAACCAAATGCATTTTCTGAAGGGGCCAGACACAGCAATGGTGATTGTAGGCTCCTAGAATCCCAGAATGTTTGGGTTGGGTTGGAAGGGACCTTAGAGCCCATCCCACCCCTGCCATGGCAGGGACACCTCCCACTGTCCCAGGCTGCTCCAAGCCCCAATGTCCAACCTGGCCTGGGACACTTTTAGGGATCCAGGGGCAGCCACAGCTGCTCTGGGCACCCTGTGCCAGGGCCTGCCCACCCTCACAGCCAAAAATTTCCTCCCAGAGNGCACCCTGTGCCAGGGCCTGCCAAGGAAATCCAAGGAAATCCAAGAATTTCCTCCCAGTATTCCATCCAACCCTGCCCTCTATCAAGGGGAAACCATTCCCCCTTGTCTGGTCCCTCCAGACCCCTGTAAAATGAATTTTTGGTTTTTTCAACAACTGCTCTCAGAACTCCAGACAACAGTCAGAGAAACACTGTGGAAAAATAAATTGGGGGGGGAAAAAAGCTGCTTCTGCAGGCACTCCCAGAAGATGTGGCAGTTCTCTGGCTCAGAGCAGAATTTCCCTGCTTCTGCTTTTTTTTTTTTTTAGGAGCCTTCATGAATATTGATGGTAAACATAATAACTGCAATACTCAGGAGTATAGTCAACCCATGCTGTACAATTCTCATAATTCCCCTTAAATTAAGGGGAGTCCCCGGTGTGCCCTGGCACAGGCTGGGTGCACAAATCCAGCATCACCCCCTCTGCCCTGCAGGACAGCTGGGGGCCAGGCCCTTGTGGGGGCTTTGTCTTCCCTTATTTTTAAGGCTGAATCCAGCTCTAAAATCCTCTCAGTGCACACTGGAGTTTGGTTTATAAATTCCCAAGGGATGATCCTCTCCTGGCTCAGCCCTCAGCACTGCTGGGCCTGGGGGAGCTGCAGCTGCACACCTGGGGCTCACCTGGCTCAGTGCCCCCCTCACAGCTCCCACGGGCTCTGGCAGGTCCCAAAAGGACACACAGAGCAGCAGCCAAGGGCAGAGTGCTCCAAGGACAAGGGAATGTCAGTAATAAGCCCCAATAAAAGGGGACTGAAATTCTGAAGGTGTCTTTGTCTCCTGGAGTGTCCCTCCCTCGTGGTGTCCCATGGGCTGGGTTGGGAGCAGCATCACCTGGAAAGCTGCACCTGAGCAAGGCATGGAGGCACCTGCAGAGAGAACAAACCTGCCCTGGCCAGGGGATTGTCCTGGGCACAACAGCTCCCGTTTCTGGAGTTCCTCTGGCTCAGAGGGGAGCAAGGCTCCCAACACCCCAGCTCGTGTTCTCCAGGATGCTCCCAGCTCTGAGGAGAGCCACAGCTCCTGCCCATGGCAACCAGCACAGTGTCCCCAGTGTCACCCAGCCCCAGGCTGAGGGCAGGGCTGGGCCAGGCAGAGCTGCAGGCAGCCAGGGAAGGGCTCCTGGATGTCAGACCGTGGGGAAAGGGATGGGGATGCCACCAAAGCCAGGTGTGCTGCTGCTCCGCAGGGTCTGCCCCAGGGATCTGCTCCTCCTCTAACGTGGCTTTCTGGGAGCTGTGTGTGCGGGAGTCCTGCAAAATGAAAGTACCAGGGGTGAGCAGAACTGTCCAGACAGGGATGGAAATATTTACATTTCACAAAGCTTTGCCAGAACTGGAAAGAAATCCTGCCCAGTACACCCTGGAGGAGCCATCCAGGCTGTGGCACCATGGGGCTGCTGCATCCCCAAGTTCACCCAGCTCCACTCCAGAGCCACACCTGCTCTGGGCCCCATCCCATTTGGGAATCATGAGGATTTGGGGCTTTTGTCTCCTTTTTTTTCAGTCAAGATGAAGATCTGCATTTTGGACCAACCCCACACAAGTGAAAGGCGTGACCTGCACAGTTCCTGTCAATAGAGCCAGGCTGGTGATCTTTAAAGGGGATTTTCTCCGGGTGAAGGACAAACATGACATTAGAGTTATCAAACTCCCCGGCTGACAAGGACATATAAATTGTAAATGCTCGGGGGCACTGAGATCAGCCTGGCTCTCTTCCAGACACTTTTCCATGGCATCGTGGGGCTCTGCTGGATCCTGCCTGTGCTGTGTGCCCACGGACACCCAGGGACAGGGTGGTGTGCCCTGACATCAGCACCCCCTGCTCTGGCCCAGCACGGCACCCCCAGGCTCAGGGAAAGGGCAGAGCTTGGGGTTCAGCCCGTGTGGGGACAGGAGAAACCAAGGCAGGGGTGGACACAAGGTGACAGCATTAAGGGGTGACAGCACTACAGGGTGACAGCACTAAGGGGTGACAGCACTACAGGAGTGACAGCACTAAAGGGGTCCCAGCACTAAGGGGTGACAGCACTAAGGGGTGACAGCACCAAAGGGGTGACAGCACTAAGGGGTGACAGCACTAAAGGGGTCCCAGCACTAAAGGGGTGACAGCACTAAAGGGGTCCCAGCACTAAAGGGGTCCCAGCACTGAAGAGAATCCAGCAGAGAGCCTGGAGCTGCTCTGGCCACTGAAGCACTTTGAGCCGTGCCCAGACCCCTCAGGGACATGGCCAAGGGTAACAGGCAAGGCAGGTGTGAAAGAACCAGCCAGGACTGGTGTAAAAGCCCCCAGGGAGCATCAGGGCAGCAGGCACACAGGCACACCCTGCTCCTCCCGCCCTGCCGTAAATCTGGGACCCTGGCTGGATTTATCCCAGTTGAGCACAAGCCTGACTGAGATGGATTTAGTCCTTGAACTGTAATTAAAACCGAGAATGAGACGAGTGCAGAGTCCACGTGCTTATGCAGATGAAGACACCTCGCCGTGCTCCGCCGGGAGCCGCTGCCCGGCGGGCGGAACATCAGCTGCACATCTGGCAGAGATGCAGCACCGAGCCGGGCTGCAGGGAGAGCCTTGCCCGGGCTGCTGCTGCCAGGAACCCGCTGATGCTGCCGGGTGCTGCGGCAGAGCCCTGACACCAGCCCTGCTGCGGTGGGAGCTCCGGGCAGCCCCCAGGGCAGCGGGCACGGCTGGGGATGCGGAGGGGCTGCGGGTGGGGTGGCACGGACAGAATCAAACCCCGCTCCCCCCTCGCTGTGATTCCCGTGCTCAGCAAAGCCAGGCACGGCCCTGGGATCACAGGAGGGGGAAGATAACAAAGCCAACTTTCCGATATTGGAGGCTTTAGCAGAGAATCACCGAATCCTTTGGGCTGGAAAAGCCCATCGGGTCCAGGCTTTACGCCAGCGGCACCGTGCTCACCCCAGGCACCACGTCTACATGGTTTTAACACGAAATCTGCATCTCCTTCCTTGCCTCAGTTTCCCCACCTGTAACATCAGTTTACCAGAGCTTACTGTTCATTAAGGTGCCATTAATTACCCCGTTTGCCGTTCGTTTGGTGTGGAAGGAGGTGTTTGGCAGCGTCCCTGCCCAGCCAGCTGTGCTTGGCACCAAACAGCCCTGGCACCTGCAGGGTCCAGCTGCCCTTGACCCATGGGGGCAGCGTTAAATCGCTCCTGCCCGGGATAGAAAAAGGGAAATCTGCTAAGGAGCAAACAAAGAGGAAGTGGGAGTTCAGAAGTTTGATTATTCCATTCGCCTCCCAGGTAAACTGAGGCACCATGAGGCACGGGGTCCCTTTCCATGAAAAATGCCACCCCAGCCGTGCGAGGTGGGTGTTGGAGAGGGTGAACCAGAGCCCCCAGCACCCACAGAGCCAGGGAATGTCTTCATCTGCCGTGTGCAAGCCATAAAAGGGTTCGGAGAAGATTGCAGAATTTATAGCCTCAAAAGGAAAAAAAAAAAAAAAAGGTATAAAGTGACACTTCTATATAAAAAGGTTGCTGCCATCTTCAGTGTATGTAGTTCTCCCCACAAAGAGGTATATGCATCATTTATAAGCCTTGTAAACCTCTCATGTATGGATTTTATATATATTATATGTATTTTTATATTGTTATCCATATATATTATATTGAGAAATGTATATTTGTATTTTCTGTATTATTATCCATATATATATATTTTCTAGGTATACAGATACATACATATATATGTATTTTCTATATTACTATTTCTATATATATGTATATTCTATATTCCATATTCTATATTGTATATTCTATACAATATACAATATACAATATACAATATATATAATATATAATATATAATTCTATAGTATAATATTACTATTTCTATAACAATATCCATATATATATAATAAATAGATATAGGTATAGATGTAGATATAGATATAGATATAGATATATAAATAGATTGTATAGATTAGATATAGATATAGATATAGATAGATATAAATGTATTTTCTAATGAATTACAAGGAAGGCCATCACGTTCTCCCTTTCCCCAGCCCTGGCCCTTTATCAATGCTACTCACATTTAATTAGTAGACATTTCTCCTTCCTGAGCATATTTACTTCAATTCCTTGTTCCTACGGCAACCCAGGCAGTGCCGGCGGAGCAGCCCAGCCCAGCTAAGCCAGGAATGGAGATTAACGAGCAGCCTCAATATTCAGATTATCCAGCAAAGACCGAGCCTGGCCAGGGCATCCCTACACAGCAGGCTCAGCCACGCTCCCGTTCCAGGGGAGCTGTGGGAGCAGATCTGTGTTTATCCAGGGGTACCTGTGCTGCCCAGCCTGGGGAGACGGCTCCTTCACTCCGAAATTCTCTGGAATTTCCTATCAACCCAGGTAAAGGTGTTTATTTAATTATTTTTATGAATTACGCTCCATTTTCACTTTAAAACACCCAGCACAGGAACAGCTAAACAATGTCCAAACCAACCCTGCTCAGTGATGCTTTCCTCGCTGGTGCAGCTGCAGGATTCAGGCACACAAAATATCTAAATTTCCTGGTGGCACTGCAGCTGCTAGGACAGAAAATATCCCTTCAGAGGGGACACACACACTCTGCTGTTTCTGCTGCCATTCCCATGCAGGGTTTCCTCAGCCAGGGTGCACACTGGAGGCAGAGGTTGGAACACCGATTTGAGATAAATATCCAACAATTCTTCTCCTTTGAGTTTATCAATGTCCCTTATTATTTTGACTGACAAAGGAAAATGCAATGTAAATCAAATAAAGAGGGAAGGGATGTGTGTAAATTAGAGCGAGAGCCATCTCATCAAAACATTTTTAAATCTCACATGATCCTGATGCTTTTCAAGGAAAAGCGCAGCCTAAATGCTCACACACCTTCTGTTTTCACCCTGGTGTGACAGTTCACCCTGGAGCAGACAGCTCTGCTCCTAAGACAGGCACAAAGTGTTCAATCAAATAAATAAATGAAATTAGTGGCAGGGCAGCGAGCACTGGGATGCATTCACTGTTACAGATCTCCAGCAGGAGTTACGGATTTATTTGGAGGTGGTGTGCCTGTCCTTCCAGGGAAGGTGCAGGCGTTTGGGGAAGGTTGTGGGGTGAGGAGACAGCGTGGGGGGCTCTGGGTGTGCTGGGGACAGATCCCCACCATGAGGGGTCCAGCAGCAGGTCCAGCACAGGAGCCTCCAAGGGGCAGCTCTGGCCCCAGTCTCAGGGAATATTTGGGTGCCCATGCCCTGATTTGGGGGGTCAGCCAGGCTTACAGGGCTGGGCTCCCCCACCTCTCCATCCCTGCCTGCTCCCCCAGAGCTGCCCTGAGGCTGTTCCTGCTGTGGGGGCACCCTGGGGCTCAGGGAGCACCCCGGGATGGGCAGTGCCTGTGCTGATCCTCACACTGCCACGGGTTTGGAGCCCCAAAATCATCATGATCAGAAAAGAAACTCTGGGGTGCAATCAGCCACTGCAAACCCTCCACAGCCTTGCCCTTGGCCACCAAGTGAGGGGCAAGAAGAGATGGCATTTCTATGCATTATCTCTGTCTTCCCAAGCTTTTTCTTCCCCACAAATATTGGCCATCAGAGGAATTAATTAATCTCAGGGACCCAGGAGTGGGGCAGGCTCTGCAGCAGAGCATGCCCTGAACCCCACAATCCAGGATGTGCCCCCGGGCTTGTTCCAAGTGCCTTTTAATACCAAAGAACACAACAACTTAAATGCCATCCCCTGGTTTTATGAAAAAGCAATATAGGAGAGTAAATAGGGCAAATACCAACAAGGCAGGACACGCGAGCGGAATCGAACAATAAATTCAAATAATATCACTAAATCGAAGAGCCAGGCGGTGCCTGAGAGCTCCTTTCCCCATGACTTTTCTGGAGAGCCGAGCACATGGAATAACCCATTCTCCTTGCCCATTAACAACAACAATCAAGGCTGGATTAAACCTCTTCAAATAATTCTCCAAGTAGAGATAAAACATAAAAGAGAGAGAGAGTGAAAAAAATCCAGCGTATCCTTTCGCCGCCGGTAATAAGCTTACGCCTGGAACAGACTTGTTAAATAATTAGAGTTAAATTACCTCCTCTCCTACCACCGCCTTTCCCAGCCTCACCTCTCCAAGCCGTGCTTTGATGGAGAGGGATGGGTGTGGGGACACGGAGGGTGACACCCCGCTGGGGGCAGGGCTGGTGCCTTTCCTGGTGGATTCTCCAGGGAGCCGGAGCAGCCCCGGCTCCCAGCACCCCACGGATGCTCCCCCTGCATGCCCTGGTCCCACACACACCCTGAGACCTGCCAGAGCCCAGCCCAGGTCCCTGCTCGGAAACAGAAGGCACAAAAAAAGGAATTGAGATTTGCAGATCTGATAATGAGCCAGTTAATGACATAAATGATACCTCAAGAACCTCACTAAACCATCCAGGTCCTACAATTTAATCTGTAATAAATACTCCTGCATCATTGCGAGATGGCTGCTCATAATGGCAAATGAAATATGCTGGTATGATAGGTACAATAAATCTGGATTTTCCTATGGTTCCCTCAGGCTAGAACAATATGTAACCAGAGTGCGCACTGTCAGGATGAGCAGATCTCAAAGCCATCATAAAATCTAAATGGGGACTAATTAGGAGGCCCTTCCCTTCTAGAGTTACTATTTCTATTGACATTTTCCATGCATGAGCCCCTCCATAACATCATAAGTCACCAAGATAAGAACTCCCTAGATTATAGGGAAAAAGCTTTAATGGAGAAGTTGAACTCAAAGGCGATGCATAAATTTTCCTTCTGATACCCCGGGAAGTCTGTGTTCAGTACTTTCTTTACAAACTTTCCTCCCCAGTGCCAGCTGCTGCTCCGGCCAGCCCCGGCCCTGCACGGGCACCTCGGGGGGCAGCACTGGGACCCTGAGGGGCACGGGCTCTGTCCACAGCCCGGGGCATGCCCAGGGTCAGGGGCACAGGGACAGGACACCCTCGGGCTCCAGAGTGGCCCCCACAGCCCCAAGGGACACGGGCAGCCTGGCATGGTGTGGGGCACCACAGGACGGGCAGAATTCCACGGGGGCAAAGGGAATTGGGAGAGCCAGGATGGTCCCTGGGCACGGGAGGGGCTGCAGGGGCTGTGCCAGGGCACCCCCCATCCCTCTTGAGGTGCCACAGCACACCGGGGTCCTGCAGGGGCATCGGGCATGGCTCACCTGGCACTGAGCTCACCTGGCACCGAGCTCACCTGGCACCGAGCTCACCTGGCACAGAGCACCTCCACAGGTGTCCCTGTGCCCGAGCCCATGGAGGGACAGGGGGACACAGGGACAGGGGACAGGCACCACAGCAGCAGGTGAATGTGCTGGGGCACAGCAGACATCCCCTGGCACCGCCTGCAGGGCCCAGGCTGCTCCTGGCTGAGCACTCAGCAGTGTTTATTGCCTGCTGGCAGCACCCTGCACCTTCCCTGTCCCTGTCACACCCCTGGTGGCTGCCCTGCTGGGTCTGGGCACCCTGCACCTTCCCTGTCCCTGTCACACCCCTGCTCACTGCCCTGCTGGGTCTGTGCCCGTGCCTGGCTGCAGAGGCGTGGGCATGGAGCACATCCTGCCTCCTGCACCAAGAACCTCAGGCACAGCCTCCAGCTGCAGGATTTGGGAATCATCCTGCCATCATGGTCCCAGAATGCCAGAATGCCAGGATCCCAGAATGCCAGAATGCCAGAGTCCCGNCAGCCTCCAGCTGCAGGATTTGGGAATCATCCTGCCATCATGGTCCCAGAATGCCAGAATGCCAGAATCCCAGAATGCCAGGATCCCAGAATGCCAGGATCCCAGAATGCCAGGATCCCAGAATCCCAGAATGCCAGAATGCCAGGCTGGGAGTGTCACCCTCTGCCTTGCCCCCACCCAGTCACCCCCGAGCTGGTGTCCCTGTGCCCTGGGCCCCAGAGCAGGGATGTTCTCATCTCTGCAAACTGGAGCTGTCCAGTGTGAGTGTCTCTGCCCATGCCAGGGGNATGCCAGGCTGGGAGTGTCACCCTCTGCCTTGCTCCCACCCCGTCACCCCCGAGCTGGTGCCTCTGTGCCCTGGGGCCCAGAGCAGGGATGTTCTCAGGGGTGCCCATCTCTGCAAACTGGAGCTGCCCAGTGGGAGCTGTCCCTGCCCATGCCAGGGACAAGATGAGCTTTAGGGTCCCTTCAACCCCAACCATTCAGGGATTCTGTGATTTCATGAAATTGCAGGGAAAGACAGGAGAGTGTGATGTGTGCCAAGTGTGTCATCAGTGAGTTATTCTTTTGTAATCTTAGTAAATACATTTTGAAAAAAATTATGAGCTTTTACAAATATTTTCCTGCTTGCACACATGAAAAATAAGAAGTATTTTTATTTAATATTTAAGAATATCTTTAATTAATATTTAAGAATATAGGGAAAAGACTGTGGCAAGGTAACTTGCATTCAAGGGAGCATGTAATGGCTCCTCCTGCTCTTGATCACATTTATCTTCACTTAGCAGGGAACACCTAACAACAGAATTATCAGGTCCCTTCTCACTCATGAATAATAATGCCATAAAGGCTTCACAAATGGAGGGGTTCAGGGCTCACCCTCCCACTGCTGGGGCTGGCAATCCCTTGCTTTTCCGTGGTTTGGTGATCTGGGGTGAGGAGCCAGCTGGGAGCAGCCAGACTGCAATTCCACCTCATCCAAATGCTGCAGTGTTCACTTCTGATCTTCAAATGCACATTATATTCTTGGAAATTACTGACGTAGGTAAACAAGCATTTCCTCAACAACAGCATTCCTGGAGGATGAATCTAAATACCCTTTCCTCAACTTTGTGTTTGCACAGAGTTATACAGGGGAAATGAGCCTTCGGAGAATTATTAGAGGGCAAACGAGAAGCAGCCAAGTTTATGAAAAACTAGCACAGGAATGACTGAGAGGATAGAGATCTATATCCTAAGTCAACTCCAGCTCCAGCTCATTTTTGTTTGAAGGAGAAGCACTGGCAGGTGTGATTTACTCTGTATTTTCTAGCAGGGGGTTGTTGAGGAGGGGAGCTGCTCCCTCCCCACAGTAACTCACCAGGGGCTCTGGTTGCTCCCAGTAAAACCAGATGAGGAGAGGGGTGACACTGGGCAGACCCCTGAGCTGCCCGTGCTGCCCTTCCCTGTGCTCCCACCACCCCTTTTCCCTCCTCTCCACCACCAGCCCCGGCAATAAATGCACAGCCCCGTCCCACACTCCTCATCCAAGATGCTGAGGAGGCTCTCCAGGACCTGCCTCTGGAATTGCATCAAGATTTCCTGGGCAGAGCCACTTTCAGGAGGTGATGCTCAGATACTCTGCAGTGCCAGTGTATAAATATCAAACACCCGCCAGCTTTTCACTGAAAGGAGGGGAATTCAGGGAAATCAAGATGAAATATATGTAGGATTTAATGCAGCACCACTTCTTGGTCAAACAGCAGTTGAGTTTCAATGGATCCAGAAGCCTTTCCCTTGGAGCAGCACTGTGTTCAGCACGATCCCTGGGGCTGCAGCAGGGCTGCTCAGGCCTTTTATTCCAAATATTCCCTTCATGGGTTTACACTGTGCCTTTTATTCCAAATATTCCCTTCATGGGCTTGCACTGTGCAGATGGGGGTGGCTGGGTTTGTTCAGAGTGAGAAAGTGATTCAAACCCAGCAAAATCAATAGGGAAATTCATGAGCCACCTCTCCTGCTCAGCCGTTTGCTTCTGCTTTTTCCATGGTTTCTCCCAAGGCAGACACAGGAACCAGGGGCACAAATTCCCCCAGCAGCTCAGGCACGGGGCCACGGCCTGGGGTGGCCCCAGAGCTGTGCCCAGCCCTGCTGCCCACCGGGGATGTGCCAGGAACACCTGCACTGATTTTGTACCCAGGCAGCCCTGGCCACAAGGCAACCCCAAATCTCCAAATTCTGCTGCAAACACTGGTGGATTTTTTCTTGTCCCCCTGCTGAAGGCACGTGATGATTGTGGAGATCCTGGAGATTTCCCAGGGTGCTGGAGCATCCTCCCAGTTTACCTGGAGGAGACTCCTCTGCTCCCAGCCGAGCCCCAGCTGGCCATGGCTGAGGAAGGATGGTTGATCAGCAGATAGAAATCAAACTCTTGAGCAGAGCTGCTTAGCTGGGAATGAGAGCTCCTGGAAGCATCCAAACACACCAGCTCCGTATCCACAGGACTCACTCAGCCTCTGCACCCATCTGTGCGTGCCCTTCTGTCCCCCCAAAGAGGAAGGGACTGGGAAGAGAAGAATTTTATCTCATCATGAGCATAATCCTGTATCATATGCACAAATATCCCACCCTGCCCGTGCAATATCGGCTGACCCCGCTGGGCACGGGCAGTGCAGCACAGCCACGGTGTGCCAGGCAGGATGGGGGGCACTGCCAGCCCTGGGGGTCACACCTGACCCCCATCCCAGGCAGGATGGGGGGGCTGGCACCGCTGGGGCAGTGCAGCACAGCCACGGTGTGCCAGGCAGGATGGGGGGCACTGCCAGCCCCACGGGTCACAGCTAACCCCCACCCTGCCCATGGAATGTGGGCTGGCCCCGCTGGGTGTGCCAGGCAGGATGGGGGGCAGGTGTGACCCCCAGGGCTGGCAGTGCCCCCCACCCTGCCCATGGAATGGGGGCTGGCCCCGCTGGGCACGGGTAGTGCAGCACAGCCACGGTGTGCCAGGCAGGATGGGGGGCAGGTGTGACCCCCAGGGCTGGCAGTGCCCCCCACCCTGCCCATGGAATGGGGGCTGGCCCCGCTGGGCACGGGTAGTGCAGCACAGCCACGGTGTGCCAGGCAGGATGGGGGGCAGGTGTGACCCCCAGGGCTGGCAGTGACCCCCACCCTGCCCCAAAGCTGACCAGCACCATTCTGGGTGTGCAGTGGCAGTGGGCAAGGGGAGCTGAGGGCAGGGAATGGCCCCAGCTCTGCCATGGGCTGTGCCCCACCCCCTGGCGCTGTGCAGAGCTCAGCCCTGGGAGCCCCGGGTGACACAGCAGGGCGCTGTCCCCAGGGTGGGGGCTCACCCTGCCCCCAGGGCTGTGCCACCCCATGGCCAGGAGTGCAGCAGCAGAGCTGCTGAGCGATTTGCTGCAGTGCAAAGGCCGGGAACAGGCACGGCTCTGTCAGCAGCAGCGGCGTTGTTGTCATTATTATTGTTATTAGCACTATTTAAAGAGCATCCCAGATGTGTGTGGCACTTTACGGACAAAAAGAATGGACGGGCCTTGCCCCCTGAAGCTGAAAATAGCACAAGCACGGCCCCAGACAACAATGGGAGAGGCTGCGGAGAGCTGGAGAGAGGCTCTGGTGAAAGAGCAGGGTTGGAGCTGTGCTCACCCTGCTCCGGCACTGCCCTGCCCCAGCTGCCACCACAGGCGGTGTTTGCCACTGATTGTCCCTGAACACCCGCTAACAACGGTGGAATTGTGCTTTGGGTGATTGTCTGTCTCTCTCTGGAGCTGAAGGTGGTGTGGGTGGAGGAGCCAGGTGCGTCAGCAGTGACACAGACGGGGAATGGCTCCCAGTGCCAGAGGGCAGGGATGGATGGGAGACTGGGAATCAGGAATTGTTCCCTGGGAGGGTGGGCAGGCCCTGGCACAGGGTGCCCAGAGCAGCTGTGGCTGCCCCTGGATCCCTGGCAGTGCCCAAGGCCAGGCTGGATGGGGTTTGGAACACCCTGGGGCAGTGGGAGGAGTCCCAGCCATGGCAGGGTGGCACTGGGTGGGATTTAAGGTCTGTCCCAACACAAACCAGTCTGGGGTTGTGTGAAGAGGTGCCCGGTGGGGATGGGGGTGAGCAGAGACAGGAGCCCAGGGATGCCCCAGGAGAAGCAGAGCCCTCAGGATTTCAGGCTGTGCCCTGGCTCTGCCCTGTCTGTGGGTTGGTGCTGGGCATTCTCCACACCAGGAGGGGTGGCAGAGCCCCTGCTCAGCACCAGGACTGGCACCCAAAACCCACTGCAAGCCCAGCCCAGAGCACATGTGAGCTACAGAAACCTTCCCACAGCTTTTAATGAGTTGTGGATTGGGTGCCAGGCCATTCCAGTGCTGTTTTGTGAAATTACTTAGATTTATGTCCAGCTATTTAATATCAGCCTGGAAAAAAAAAA
>VWYP01017664.1:55162-75582 GCA_013400435.1 Pycnonotus jocosus | reverse complement strand
CCGATCTGGGGTCTGGGCCCCCCCCCTGCCCCATCCCCGGCTGCTCCTGGGGGTCTGGGATCCCACCCTGCCCCATCCCCGGCTGCTCCTGGGGGTCCTGGGATCCCACCCTGCCCCATCCTCGGCCCCACCGCCCTTGTGGGGGTGCCGATTCATTAATTAGGGAGGGAAGCTGGCGAGCCGGGTGTGAGCCGTGGATCACAGTGCGCTGTTTGGCGCCGGCACGGGCTCATTTAACAATTCAAGGGTCACTACCTGCAAAAGTGAGGACAGCGCTTACAAGCGCGCCGATCCCGCCAGCTACAGCGTGCGCGTCGGGATAATGAACTTAAAACAATCGTAATTAGCAGGCCGAGACAAAGGATCCAAATGAAAGCTGAATGCGCGGTGCGCTGGGCTCGCTTGTAGAACAGCGCTAAGCCAACTTAATCCATTTGAATTCTGCGCGGGCCGGGCCGGGTCGGGGTCGGCGGCTGCGGAGCCGCGATACATCGGCCCGGCCGGGCGATAAGGGCCGGGGGGCCCGGGGGACCCCGCCCGCCCCACATCCCCCGGGAGAGGGGGCAGCGCGGCCCGGGCCGGGGGGCGCCCCGGCTTTGTGCCGCCCTTGTCATTGAGTGATCGGGCCCTTTCACAGTCAATGGAGCCACCTGAATAGATGAAAGGCAGACGGCTCCCGACAAACAAGGGGCTGCGGAATATTCATTGTGCATCTGCGAGGGAAAGATTAATGTATTAGAAATTAAAATGGGCCCGGGCTGTATGATCTTGCTCTAACACTTGGCCAGACCTGTGTCACCCACCGCGAGCGCCTGAAGTCGGCAGACAATCCTGCCAAGGTAGTGGGAATCATTAAGCATCCGGCTATTGTGCGCCGTGAATAATAAAACTTTCCCCCCATTCTTTGCCCGGAGCTGACAATGAATAATTCCGGAGCTATTTGCAATGTTAACAGCACCTATCTTGCCCATCCATTCCTTCACGATAAGGATGGAAATATGCATTTCAACAGTGTGCACAGATAGTGATTCACAGGCGCTTCAAAGGACACCTGCCACTCAAGCGAGGGGCTGTCAGTCTCCCGCCGCCGCCGCTGCCAGCAAAATGGCGAAAAAGATTATCTGCACTTTATTCCTTTTCTCCTCCGATTATAACACCGGTGCGTTTGCCATCGACTGACAAGTGATTTACGCTCGCTGCTGTAATGTGGTTAAGCTAGCAAAAGCTATTCTCTCCGGCAGCCCTTATTCCTTCAAGGTTTACAGCTGTATCCAATACCCTATCGCCGTGTGATCGCCGCCCCACGGAGCGCCGGCCCGGCAGATCCCGGCAGCGTTCCCTCTCTTTGCTGACATGAAGGTGACAGTGATAAAGTCCCGTCTCTGACGCCGGGGCCCGGCCAGCTCAGGCGACTTTCACACGGCAGGAGCGTGGCCCAGGTTCGGGGGCTCTGGCTGGAGAGGCTCCAGCCTCCTCCACAGCGGGTCCTGGGCAGGGACACCCCTAAAGGGGGATCTTTCCGACCCGGACAGCAGGGAGTTGTGGATGTCCCAGTCCTGGCAGGGTCCTGGCAGTGTCCAAGGCCAGGCTGGCCAGGGCTTGGAGCAGCCTGGTCTAATGGGCACTGTCCCAGCCCATGGCAGAGGGTGGACATGGAGTTTAAGGTCCCTCCTAACCCAAACCAGTCTGGGATTCTCTGATCCCATGGGTCTGCAGCCTGTCACCGTGGTGTCCTGCAAGCAATCAGGTGGAGAACAGCCCCTGGCCTTGCACCCCTGGCAGCTGTCCCCACCAGGCTGTGCCTGTGGTTCCTGCCCCCCGGCACCAAGCAGCTCCCAGGCAGCTCCCAGGCCCTGCCAGCAGCACAGCAGCTGCTCCTGCTGCGCTCTGGGTGCTCCCAGGGCAAAAACAAACAAGCAAAAACCCTGCTGCAGTGTTCTCATTTATCTGAAATATTTTCCAGATTATTTACTTGAAATTCTTCCACCACAATCTTTCCATTGTGCCTGTCAGGAGGAGTCTCTGAACAGCCAGGCTGTTCTCCATCAATGTCCACTTTCATGCAGTGACAGGAATACTGGGAGTGACTCAGAGCAGCACTCCAGCTCTTTCCAGTGAGAAACAGTTTTAGTTGGAGAGGAAGAGGCTCTGCTGTTCTGTGTGCCCTGGTGGCACCATTGTCACCACACTGACCATTCCCCAGCCATGCTGGGTGAGGGGCTGGGGGCACCAGGACAAAGCCCTGCCCTGCTCTGTGCCCTGGGCCCATGTTGGCAGAGCCTTGGGTGCCCAACTCCCACAGCTGCTGTGGGGCCAGCTCCAAAGCTGGGCTGGGCAGGTCCTGGGCCCCACCAGAACACACCAGGGGAACTCAGATATGCTGACCTGGGAGCCCAGGGATAATGAGTCATGGATTAATTAACAGGCTACTCTGATCCTAGTAAATGGGGCAGTTTGGAAACAGGGTCTGCCATCCCCAAAGCTTGCAAGAGCTGCAGGGGTGCAGGAGCTGTGCCCTGGGAGATCTGCCTGAGACCAGGGACCAGGAATTGTGGAGGCAGCACAGGGAGCAGGGCCCCAGGAATGCCTGCAGAGCCCTGCTCTGTCCATGGGCAGCACCCCTGTGTGAGCCCCAGCTGTCCCTGTGCTGGGCAAAGCTGGCATTCTCTGCGTGCCCTGCTGGCAATGCCACGCTGGCAATCCTGACTGACAGGGACACTGGTGCCCTGCCACCCCCCCAGCAGCCCCCAGACCCGGGCAGCCCCCAAAGCCCAGGGAATGTCCTGCCTCCATCCAGCAGCTCCACGTGCAGATTTTCACAGCTTTCCTCCAGTGTGGAAGAGAAGGTCCCCTGAGCTGGGGACACAGCCAGACCAGCTGGACATCTCTCCTCGAAGGGAACTATTCAGATGGTGTAAAAACACAGTTCCTGCTGTGGTTTTTTAAGGAAAAGAACAGTGCCCAGGTCAGCTCTCAGACCAAGAATCTGCTGGTCACTTGGGTTCCATGTCCCCTCCACAGAGCAGACTGTAACCAGTGCTGTTATTCAGCAGAACCAAAAAGGAGGAACCCACGGAGCAGGAGCTGTGCCCACAGGTGTGAATCACACAGATCCGTGCCAAGGAAGTGCTGATGTCAACACCATCTCCTTGACCTGCACAGAGACATTCTGGTCCACAAACAGAGGGGCTTTTGCAGATGCCCAGCACTGGCCAGGGGCCTGTGGAATGTGGAGGGTTCTGGTGTCCACTGGCACATTCCCAGCACTGGTTTCTGAGGATGTGTGTCCCTGTGGATGCCTCTGCAGTCAGCCCTCAGCAGCGTGTGCCTGTACACAAACATTTGGACCGAGGTGTTGTCAGTTCCAGGGGCACAAGGATCCCCCTTCCAGCTGATGGATTCCCTGGGGTGAGGGTGGAAGAGAGCTGCCTCATGCCAGTAGCTCTAAAGCTCAATACGAGAGTGAATTCAGCCTGCGTCCCACTAAATTATCCAGCAAGGGCTGAACCCTATTTTTCTTTTGAAGAAGAACAAGGGCGCTGAAATAATTTGTGGATCTGGGTTCCTAATCTTAAATAATTCTTACCATTTAAAACAGTTTTTGCAGGAAATATTTTATAGTTAGAGAAATAGTTTTTGACATTTTGGGGGGGAAAAGAACAATGGACCGTTTACAGGTCTACACAGTAGATTAATGAATCTAATTGAGTCTGTAGGGAAATGCTTCAGTTTAACTACTGGAACTAATTTATACATTCACTACATCGTAATAAGTCAATTTAAGTTTCTGGAAATAAAACTGGATATCCTGGGTATAGATTTGAACTATAAATTTCTGCAAGAAAGGAGTCTGTGTGTTCATTATACATTGTAAAATTACCATATGGACCTGTCAACACTTCTTAGCACAGCTTTGTAATAATGTCATTTAGTTTAACATTGTAATGTGCCAGCTGAATTAATGTGTGTGGCACAATGAACGCCTCCCACCGCCGGTTCGGGATGGGGGGGGCAACTTTTAAAAAGGGTTTCTTATGCAAAAGAGTTTTGTCTGTGTTTGCACAGCCAATATCTGGCCTCTGATCAGCTGTTATCAGCACAAGTGAGTGCCCAGGGCTGCTCAGCTCCCGGCAGCTGCTGCTGGAGTCCCGGGATCGGAGTTTCCAAGCAGCAGCCCCGGATTGCCGTGGGCAGGGCACGGAGCAGAGCCCTCAGCCGGGCTGCATCACAATCAGCCGCTTCTCCTCTGCCGTGGCTGCCGAGTCTCTGCTCCTCCCTCTGTTATTTCCAGCCCCGGCGCCGCTGCTCTGCTGCCCACGGCGGCTGAGGAACAGACACCCCTTGTTCCAAACCCTCCCATCCTTGCTGTGTCTCCAGCTCCCCACTGTCTGTCATGTGCTCAGAACACCTTCTGCACCCATCCAGTCAAAAAATGAAACTCCTCGGGGGTAAATGGAGTCAGAGACAGAAGCAGCAACATTCCCATTCCCTTCTAGTGAGGTACTGGGGGCACTGGTGCAGAGATGCATTTCAGACTGGACCCTGGGCTGCTGCCCCCACCTGTGCTCAGCTGAGAGCTCACCTGGGAGCACCTGAGCCACCTCCCCATGGCAGAGCAGCTGGCTGAGCCCCTCTTTCCTGTCCCTCTCTTTCCCATCCAGCCCCAGGGGAGCCCCCAGCCCATCCTGGTGGGTGAGAGGGGCCCCAGCGGGTCAGGGGTCACAGCTGGCTGACAGCAGCACTGGCTGCAGGGGGTTCCCCAGCACATCTGGGCCTGTCTCCCAATCTTTCTGCTGTAGGACACCCCAGCACCACGCTCAGCTCCTGGGGGCCTGGGGAGAGCAGCACCAGCCTGCAGGGTGTCTGTACAGCAGAAAGGTTGAAATTCCATCGTATCCCAGACCCGAGCCCTGCTCCGGCCTGGACAGAGCATTCCAGCGGCACAAGTGACAACAGGAATGCACACACCAAACCCACGATCATCCCTACAGCCTACAGTGGTGCAAGGATCCAAGGAAAAACTCCTTTAGCAACCCAAAAACCGATCCTGCAGTGCCGACCATTCTCGCCACTGGAGCCAAGGGGATCTCCTCCCGAGGATGTTCCACATAAATCAACAAACATTTTTCCCTTTGTCCTTTATTTGTCTAATTCTTTGCTTTCCTCCCCTCTCCTTACTCTCTCAGCAGCCTTGGGAAGTGACACCAGAGGTCTCATAAAACTCGAAGGCGTGTGGCCGGAGGAGGGGAGGGCAGGTGGACTTGCACATAACGAGGGGAAAATTGCAAACATCCCTGTAATGGGGCTGCGGGCAGCCAGGTGTGCAGCTTTCCCGTCCCTTTGCTGATGCCGTGTGCCCAGCAGGAGCAGCAGGAGCAGCAGCAGCCCGTTCCTGCCGGTGGTGGAGCGGTGCTGGATCCGGCTGCCGGCACACACGAGCTGCGGAGATGCTGCCTGATTTCCCTCAGGATACAGCCGGCAAGACTAGAGGAATAGCTGAAATTCCTACCTCGGTGAATTAGCAGAACGGGCTAATCCCCGCAAAGAGATGGGATTTAGGGTTTGCCTCTCGGGTTCTTTATCCAATTGCACAAATCCGCGCAGCCTCGGCCGTGCCGGAGCTCCGGAGCGCCGGGTCAGCGGCTCCGCCGGCGGCGCACGGATCAGGATGGCTGTGGGGAAACAGACCCACTTTGGGTAATTAAATATTGTAACTGAGCCTTGGCAGCGCTAATTACGTATTAAAATCCAGCGGCTATTTACATTTGTGCTCCCGGATTTCCACGGGAAGCTGGTGGTTAATGTCACCACTTATGCAAACCTGATGGCATCTGCCTATAAAAGGGTGATTGTAAAAGCTGAGCACTTTACCTATAAATTCATCTCGCTAATAAGCAATGCGCTCATGATTGAAAGTCAAAGAGTCTTTGGGAAGTAGTTGGGTGTTTTATTTCCTTTTTAAAAAATGTATCTGATGGCAGCCAGGCAAGTTGTGGAGAGCAGCGCGAGTGTCAGGAGTGCCAGCGCGGCGCTCGGTGATCCCGGGCAGGGTGATGAATAGCGGCTCCTCAATTACATCCTCGCTTTATTCCCCCGGTGACTTGTATCCGGGTTGATATACAGGCACCGTGATTGCGCCTGTTTCCCCATGCAAGGGAAATGCCCTTCACGAGCACGTTATTAATTAGGCGGAGCTGTAATTGCGGGAACGCCGTGGGAGTGGCGGGCGGCTCTGCCGTGCCCAGGTAGCAGCAGCACATCCCTGGCGGTGGCAGGGCGCTCCCACGCCTTCATCCCAGCGGGACAGCTCGGCTGGAACCCGGGGGGCACAGCTCCTTCCAAAACCGCTTGGGCTCTCTCTGGGAACGCCGATTCCCGGTGTCCTGAGAAGATTTTTTTTTTCCATTTATCGTGCGGGCCTTGTTTCCCTTTAATAAACCTGTAATTGTACATGCTCACGGGTATTTGCCGTGCTTCACGCCTTGACATCTCCTGCCTGAACCTTATCCAGGTTAACAGAGGTCACGAGTCAGTAATGATTTCCCAAGGGCCGCAACCCAGGATCTATTTTTTTTTTATTTGGAATATCTTTTATTTAATTAAGCACTGAAGCAGGCAGACGGTGTTTCCTGCACAACCTGCCAGTACAAGGAATGTCTCCGTGAATTTCCAGCAGGAGGATTTCTCCCTCCCACTGTGCCAGGCGGGCAGTGCCCACAGAACCCTGCTCTGGGCTCCTGCTTCCTTTCCCCCTCGTTCCTTCTCTCTCTTTTTAATTATGAAAATCAAGGAACCCATAATTCCCATGACAGCTGTGACTACATACAGACTTAACCATAAACTGTGCAGCAAATGCTTGGTTTGTGGAAAATCATCTTCTCTGACATATGTTTCTCATTATGGGGTAGATTTGCAAAGGAACAAGGCTGGTTCCTCCTGCAGGTGCAAAGCAGAGCCCTGCATTTCCTGCGCCCTGCTCTGCACCTGCAGCCCAGCACACAGAGGGATGAGGGCCCGGGCTTTGCCTTCCCTTTGCAATGTGAGCAGAGGAGCCGTGCCCGTGTCCCCGTGCCCGTCACGGGCACCCCAGGCATGGCTGGGCATGCACCACGGCTGTGCTGGGGATAACCTGGATAGTGAAAGGTGTCCCTGCCCATGGCAGGGGGAGGAACAGGGCGTGGAACTCTGGAATTCCTCCCGAGGGGCAGTGGAGGGGCAGGTACCCCTCTCTTCACTACCCTGACTGCTGACAGGACTCCAGGAAATGGCTGGGCCTGAGCCAGGAGAGGGTCAGGGTGGATCTCAGGAAAAGGTTCTTTCCCCAGAGGCTGGTCAGGCAGTGAACAGGCTCCCAGGGAATGGTCACAGCCCCAGGGCTGCCAGAGCCCCAGGAACGTTTGGACAATGCTCAGGGACAGGGTGGGACCATTGGGCTGCCCTGTTTGGGACCAGGAGTGGGATCAATGATCTTATGGGTCCCTTTCAGCTCAGTGTATTCTCTGGCTCTGGGGCTGTCCAGGTCTCTCAGGGTTCCCCAAGCCCCAGGACTGTGCTGTGAGGTCTGGGCAGCTGCAGTGGGAGCTGTCCCTTGGCATGTCACCAAGGAGCAGGGGCTGAGCAGTGACAGCCCAGAGGGCAGGGCTGGGACCAGGGGAGGTTCATCTTCATCGGAGCACTGGGATGGTGACAGTCCTGGGGAGCTGATGGTCGGTGTCCCCACCGATCCCGATTCCCATCCCCGAGCAGGAGCAGCCCATCCCTCGGCCCCAGACCCCGCAGGTCCCGCTGCTCCCGCTGTGCTGGGCTCAGCCACTGAGCCCTCCTCCGTCTCCATCCCCTAGTAAAGAACACTTCCTCCCCCTCCTGGCTGCTCTAATTCCATCCTTCCATGGCATTAACTGTGCATTCCTGCTCTCCCATCGTCTAACATTTTCATTTCAGCTCCTTTCCCGCATCCCATCTCCGTCCAAAATTCCTCATGTCATAAAAAGTTTAAAAACTTTAGCAGCAGCAGGTTGCAAACAGAACAGAGAATTTCTTGTCAATCCAAAGGGGGCTGGCAAATCCACCGGCCAGGAAAAGGAAAGTTTCAGTTTCATGCAGAGCCATCAGTCTCACTGAAGGAAGCCCTGCACGGAGAATGATTTCACAGCTCAGCTGCGAATGATTTCACAAGTGCTCTGGGGGCTGCAGCCCTGCCTTCATCCCCAGCCCTCCTCTTCCTCACAGCCTTGTCCCACGCTGCCCAGCAGCCAGGGAAGGCAGCCGGGTGGGGCATTGGCTGTGCCAGCGCTGCCCCCTTCCCAAAATCAGTGTCACAGACCCCGGGCGCTGCCGCAGCCAGCTCCCCCTTCCTGAGGGATGCTCTCACTGGCGGGATGTTTTTGAGCACGTGGAAAACTTCTCTCCCCTTTCAGTGTTGATGCAGATAATTCTACAGAGAAATTTGTTTAAAAAACCCCAAAATATTGCCCAATGTGATGGCCCTGTGTGTGGCAACAGCAGCAGAGCAAGACTGACCTCAGCCTCC
This sequence comes from Pycnonotus jocosus, assembly GCA_013400435.1. Lineage (NCBI taxonomy): Eukaryota > Metazoa > Chordata > Aves > Passeriformes > Pycnonotidae > Pycnonotus > Pycnonotus jocosus. The sequence continues at coordinate 67,052 of VWYP01017664.1, read as the reverse complement.
CTGGCAAGAGTCTCCTGGGATGGCAGATCTGATCCTCATCTCTCCATCTTGTCACCTGAGACCTGCGCAAATTTGGGTCAGAAATAAAGAAAAAATGAAAGAAAGCTTTAGATGTACAGAGGAATGTTTCCTTGTGTTTATTTTACACCTGTTCCTGGCTGGGAGAGCGGAGTTGCCATTAGGTATTAACGAGACAGGCATTAGCAATAGCCCATGCCACTGCTCTAAAGGAAATCAATGCACAACATAAATGCAAAATCAAAAGGTTCTTCCCCTGACGGTGTCATCCTGCCAGCAGTGAGCAAATAAACCCCAAAGCACCTTTCACTGCTGCCCAGCCCCTTCAGCAGGCTGGAATTGCCTGGATGTCCTGGGACGTGTGGGTCAGGGATCTGTGTGGGTCAGGGATCTGTGTGGGTCAGGGATCTGTGTGGGTCAGAGATCCCTGGGGGTCAGAGATAAGTGTGGGTCAGTGATCAATGTGGGTGCGGTGCCACCAAACCCCAGCAGTGCCACCAAAGCCCAGCAGTGCCAGCTGACCCCCAAGGGCACCAGCTGACCCCCAAGGGCACCAGCTGACCCCCAGCAGTGCCAGGTGACCCCAGCAGTGCCAGCTGACCCCCAGCAGCCCCAGCAGTGCCCGCTGGCCCAGGCTGGGCACACGGAGCAGCACGGGCACAGGGTTGTTGGTCCCTGTGACACCGCCCTGCACAGCCAGGGGAGGTTTTGCTGGGCTCATCCCTAAGGATCAGGGGCTGTCCCAGTCTGTGGTGACCCACGGGGCAGGGCAGCCCTTTCCCTGCTGTTCTGAGGGGTGACAGTGTAACCCCAAGAGCCAAACCTTCACCTGCTGCAGGTCCTCCAGCAGCTCTGGGCAGGGCGGGCACATCCGTGTGGAGCATCCCCACGGGAGGGCATCCTTGGGGACCATCAGNAAGGATCAGGGGCTGTCCCAGTCTCAGGTGACACATGGGGCAGGGCAGCCCCACTGGAGCGCATCCTTGAGGACGGACCATCACCCAGGATGGGACCGAACAGGACACGGTGGGTGCCAGGGGAGGTGCTGGACGTGCCCAGCGTGCACCCCGAGCTGCGTGAGAGCAGACCCTTGGGTGCCTGCAGGGGCCCACTGCGGTGAGTGAGCCCGGGGCTGCGCTGCCTCCCCAGGGCTCTGATCCATCCCCGGGGCTGTTCTGCATCCCCGGGGCTCTGCTGCATCCCCAGGGCTGTTCTGCATCCCCGGGGCTCTGCTCCATCCCCAGGGCTGTTCTGCCTCCCCAGGGCTGTTCTGCATCCCCAGGGCTCTGATGCCTCCTCAGGGCTCTGCTGCATCCCCGGGGCTCTGCTGCCTCCCCAGGGCTGTTCTGCCTCCCCGGGGAGCAGCTCCGTATGTCTCATTATGCTCCCTGCTAGGAAATCGCATTTCCTTTCAAGGCTGAATTTCTCCCACCTCCAATTCCAGGCGTAACTTCAAGTGAAGAATGAAGATTATATTTTTAGGAAGCGCGATCGTTTGCTGGGCAAAGCACACAGAACACGTAACATATCGAGAGAAGTTGCCTCATTAGATTAATTAACTTGTGCAGGCAGAGCTCTGGAAGGAGCAGAGCCCCAGCTGCCACCGCTCCCTGAGCAGGGGATGGTGCAGGAATGTTCTGATCTTCAGGGGATTGCAGCAGCAAAGTCCAAACCCTGCAGCCCTTGGAGCCAGCCCAGGGAAGGCCACAGAGCTGCTCCAAGATGCTCAGCTTGGGAGCCAGGCTGGGAGAGCTGGGAATGTTCCCCTGGAGAAGGGAAGGATCCAGGGAGAGCTCAGAGCCCCTGGCAGGGCCTGAAGGGGCTCCAGGAGAGCTGGAGAGGGACTGGGGACAAGGGATGGAGGGACAGGACACAGGGAATGGCTGGGCTGGATGGGAGAGTGGGAATTGGGAATTTTCCGTATGAGGGGTGCAGGTGGGAGCCCCTCCCCAGCTCTGTGCCACCTTCCCGTGCTGCACAGCCCGCTCCCTTCCCACCACCAGCCCTATAATTCAATGTCAAGGGGGCTTATGTAATATTTAGGTGTGTATTACACTAAATTAATCTTAACATGAAAAATCTTTTGATTACATAGTGTGTTTTTGTCATTGATTGATTAATTCATTTATTCATATAGTAATGCTATGTCCAACTTCTATTTATATTCAGTTGTAAGAGAAAGTTCCTATTCATGTCAGAGGAGATGAATTAAAATAGTTATCACTGGTATTTGCCAGCAGACTGTTTCAGAAGGTCCCTTTACAATCTGTACTCTCATTCCTGAACAAGCTGCCTGCCAGGAATCCCTACAAATTCTCACCCTCCCTATGGAGGCTGAGGAGCCTGGAGGTGCTGGGGAGCACGGGGAGCCCCCACAGCCAGGGGAGCCCCCATGCCCAGGGAGCAGGGGCTGGGACAGCTCCAGGGAGGGGACAATGGCAGAGGTGGCGTGGCACTGTGTGACACAGGGGACCCTGGCACTGCCACGGGCTGGCACCGCTGTGCCACCCACCCTGGAACTGCCACAGCCATTCCTGGGAAGCAGCAGGGCAGGACTGAGCCCTGGGAAAGGCTTGGTTGCCGTGGCTGGGGCTGCTCTGATGCAGGAAAGGTTCCTCTGAATTTAAAAAGAATTCTTCATTAATTGTGATTCCTTTATGGGCCCTGCCATTATGGCAGAGTGTCCAAGGGCCCCCCAAGGCTGTCACCACTGTGACACGTGTCCCCTCAGCCCCACACCGTCCTTCCCAGCCACAGAGAGTGTGGGGAGGACCTGCTCCATGGGGCACCTCCCACCCTCCATCCACAGCAGAACCTGGGAACCTGGCTGCAGACACTGTCCCTTGGCCCCTCTTGCTGACCCTCGTCCCCAGCCACTGTCTCTTGTTCCCAGCCACTGTCCCTTGTTCCCAGCTGCTGTTCCTTGTCCTCAGCCTCTGTCCCTCATCCCCAGCTGCCATCACTCATCCCCAGCCACTGTCCCTTGTCCCCTGTTGCTGTCCCTTGTCCCCAGCCACTGTCCCTCATCCCTAGCCTCTGTCCCTCACCCTGTGTGCTGCCCCAAGGCTCAGCAGCCACAGCAGCTCCTGCCTCATTCCCCGAGGATGCAGCAGGCTGGAATCACCCCCAACACGTTCTGTTCCTCTCACACCCAGCAGCAAAGCCACGGGGAGTGGTTGTGTGCACACAGAATGCACCTTCTGCTATTGATGTGTGTTTGCCCAAATTAAAGGGAATGGGAAACCTGTGAGAGATCTACTCGGAAATGTTCCCCTTCTGGGTAGGAAAACACTTCAGTCCAAGGGAGAGGGAGAGGAGAGAAGCTCCATGCACTTGGTCACTCAGAGGGGCAGCCAGACCCTGGGTGCTGATGGGCAGCGTGGCAGCAGCACCAGCCCCCGGGCACACGGGGTCCACAGGGCCCTCTGGACATTGGAATATTCTGGAAAGCAGCACCCACATCAGCTGGGATGCTGGGAAAAGAGCAGAGGTGCTGTAGGGCTGGAGGGTTGTGGAACCCAGAATACTCCAGCAGCATCAGGGAATTCCAAAGGGACTTTAGCATCTCCAGAAGTGAAAAGTCTCTTTCAAACTGAGGATCCTGGAAGAGCAGCAAATGCCAGGCCAGGCCGGTGGCACATGCACGAGTTTATGATGTGGAGGTAATTAAAGATAATTAACACCTGCAACAACATCCCCGGGGGTGTGAATGAGCTCGATTGGGAAGGGCAGGGGTTTCCTCCGAGGAGATCCCGCCCGACCCTGCAGCATCCAGGTACGGGAGAGGGGTGGATGGAGGCGGCCCGTGCCCAGAGCGGGCCTCCGGGGACACCGCCTGGCATCTGCTCATTAGCGCCTGCTGATTAATTAGCCCCCGCAATTAAAGCCTCCTCCTGTCTGCTGGGCTGCTCTCTGTGCTCTCCAGGGCTGAGGGGTCCAGAGCTCCTTTCCCCTGCCCAGTGCCCGCCCAGGGCTGGTGCCCGGCTCCATCCTGGCACTGGGCAGGGCAGGGGGGCTGGGGGGCTGCTCTGCCCCTCTCCCTGGGCTTGTGTTCCCCCACTGATCACTGAGCTGCCTGTGGGGAGGCGTGGAGGGGCAGCCTGCACACGGGCACTGCTGCCTGACCTGCAGGGAGCCCTGGGTGTGAGCCAGGCACGCAGGGGATGCCTTGAGAGGGCTGAGCTGGAGCAGAGCCTGGACAGAGCTGGAGAATAAAGAAGAGATTTATTGAAAGGTCTCTAGGATCCACCTTGGGCAGGACAAGAGCCTGGGCAGGGCTGCACCCAAGGTGGACCCAAAATGGGCACAAAAATGACCAGTCACAAAGTCTCGCATTTTTCTCAGTTTTGGTCCATTTGCACCTTGGGGTTGAATTGTCCCATTGCAGCTCCAGGCTGTCAGGTCCCATCCTTCTTGTTCCTCCCTTCAGCCACCCTTGGTTGTGCTTTGGGGCTGAAAGTTGTCCTTGGTGTGCAGCAGGAAAAGGATTTGTTTTGTGTCCGTGCTGTGTGCAGAGCTGAGTGAGCCTGACTGTGAGCTCAGAGCTGCACCCCTGGGTGCACAGAACAGGAAACACAGCAAAGATCAAACTGAGCTCCTGGGGAGCAGCAGCAGGGCAGTGCAGGGCTCCCAGGAATGGAGCCCAGCTGGAGCAGCACTCCCAGGACACAACGAGCTCCAGCATTCCTGCACTGCCCTCCGTGCCCTGGGCATGCTGCCCTCAGCCCTGCAGCCCTTGGGGCACAGCACACAGCAGGATCAGGGCACTGCCAGCCCCATCCCATCCCACTGAGCTGCCAGAGATGAACTGCCCAGCTCTGGATTTCTGTGCCAGCAAAGGGAACTGGCTGAGGAGGGCCTGGACAGCAACCAGCCTGTCCTGCTCTGCTCCCAGGGAGGCACAGCTGGGCTGGGAACAGGGATGGAGAGAGCAGGGGTGGAGGGAACAGGGATGGAGGGAGCAGGGATGGAGGGAGCAGGGATGGAGGGAGCAGGGATGGAGGGAGCAGGGATGGAGGGAGAAGATCTGCAGGGAACAGGTGCAGAGGGCTTTGCACTCATACCCTCGACTCTGTTCATCAATATTTCACATATGCAGGGGTACAGATCTTCATTTTCATGCAAATCCCCCTGCAGCCAGGCAGGTGCATTTCCTGGTCTCTGTTCATCACGGGGAAATCCAATAACTTGGCTTGTGTGCTTGCAGCTGGTTAGGGGCTGACCCAATGTGCACCTGAGCACGGATTTCAGGTCTGAGAAGCAGAGAAATAGCTTATTTCCCCCTGGCCTTTATAAAATTAAATGCAAGCCCCTCTGTGTTGGTGCAATGTTCATGTTGTAGGATCAAGCATTTAGAAGTCAGACCATTCCATAACTTAAGGTTACTCCAGCGATGCCAAGTCGAGGCATCACCCATTTGATGTCCCTTTTTGTATACCAATTATAAATATTCATAATTGAGCAATAAAATAAACAATATTAAAATAAGATAGTGTTTCAGACTATCGAAACAAAGGGAATTGGGTCAGGAAATCAGAACCCTTGGAGATGTCCCTGCTTAGCCTGAGTGGGTCCCTGAGCTGTGACAGAGCAGCGTGGCTGGGGCTAAGGTGTCTCCTCAGGGGGGGATTTGGAACCATTATTGCAGGAAAACAGCTCAGACCCAGAGGTTTTGGGAAGGGTTTGGGGCTGCTGCCCTCAGTGTGGCCAAGGCACCCCAGGGACTTTGCCATCCCCCAGGCTGAGCATCCCTGGCACCTTGCTGGGCACACCAGCATCAGAGGGGTTTCAAATGCAGCAATTCTGTTTCCTCCCCTTCATGGTGAGGTTTTCCATGGAGGAAAAGCTGTTCCTGGTGCCAGAAGCTCCTGTGGCTCCGAGCTGGTGGTGGCAGGGTGGGCACCCAATCTCTGCCCTGTGGTGGGGGTTGTGAACCAAACCTGCTCCAGGCAGGGAAAGGCTCTGCCCTCTCTGCCAGCCCTCAAACACCAGCATGATTCTGCTGCTGCTGCTGCTTCAGAGACTCTGGTTTGTGGTTGCTTGTTTGAAGCAGGAAAAATATTTGTTTCTGTTATTATCTTTGAAATAGACAAAAAAATTGATTTTGTTTGTTTGTTTTTTCCTGGAAAGCAGAGGAACAAAAGGGCACGTGACCTTTGGGAATGGGCAAGACATGAATTGGTTTGGCCAAAGAGAGACTTGGAGCAACCTGGTCTAATGGAAGGTGTCCCTGCCCATGGCAGGGGGCTGGACCAGGTGATCCTTGAGGTCCCTTCCAACCCAAGCCATTCCAGGATTCTGTGATTTTGGTCATTCTGTGATTTTGGTCATTCGCTGACTCCCCCATGCAAGCAGGAGGAAAATCTCATTATAAGGGGATAACCCCAAACCCTGCTGGGATGAATTCCCGTGCCTAAGGCAGGACCTGCTGCCTGCCATGGCTGTGGGACTGGCTGCTGGCCGGGGAGCAGCCCCTGTGCTCAAATTCCAGAGCAGAGCTACACTTGTCCTTCCTCTCCAGCTGCTGCAGCTGCTGTGCTTCCATTGCAAAATAATATTTTTCCAAATGAAGTAGCAGAAAACAGCTTTACATTTTTTGTTATCCCTTCCAGCACAAAATAAAAAATGCCTGTGCTGCCAGTACCTGATTCAATCAAGTGGAGCACGTTGGATACCCACGGGCTACACACACTGGAAAGAGCTGACTTGTATTTTAATTAATAATGCGATCCAGCAGACCCCGGCCCCTGGCAACGCTCTTGCCTTGCTTCATTATTTGCTGTAAACAATTTCCAAGCAATGTGTAGACAACCCTATTCTTTAATTTCTGCTAATTCATAACACCAGCAAAATGCAGGATTTTTCTTGTGCAATAAAGCGAGCGATTCAACCTCCTTCCCACCTCGTGGAGGGTTTCACACTGGCTCTGACTTCAGAACAAAAAACTCCACCATTGTTCAAGGGTCCCGTGGGGTCTGGCAGGTCACTGGGTGAGGGTGGCAGGGGGTGGCTTTGGGGGAAAGCAGGGACAGCCCCAGTGTGGGTTACAGGAGTCATTCTCCTCTCCAGGAGGTGAGTTCATACTCCAGGGTGCAAAAGGAATGGGATGCAAATCAACCCAAAGTTTTCTCCCTTTTACTCTCCCAGTTCTCTGCCCATCCCAGTGGGAGGTGCCTGAGTGGCTGGGGGGGCTCAGTGGCCACAGTTTAACTCCCCCAGCTGCCCTCAGCTTGGCTTTGTGCTGTCCAGCCCTGCTGTTCACCTGGCAGCAGCCACCTGGCCCTGCCCAAACCCCGCACAATTCCCATTTCTGTGCCGTGGGGATGCACCCTCTCCAGCTGGGTAGGAAGGGGGCATGCAGGGGTGCAGTGGAGGGCAGCGTGTACAGCCTGCACAGGGGCAGCTACAGGCAGCATTGCTGTGCCTGTGACCTCCCTGCTATTTTCACAGAACCACAGAATCACCAGAGTGGGAAGAGCCAAGTGTGGGATCATCTAATCCAACCATCCACAGCTTTGCTGCACTAATTCACCTTTCATGATCCTTTCATCTTGTGCATTTAGTTCCAGCATCTCCAGGACCACCCAAATGTACAAAATCTCCAAATACCCACAGAAATGCTCACAGAAATCGCTGTATTTCTGTTTTTCTGTTTCCCTGCTCAGTGCAGGAAGGACTCTGCACCCCTTTAGAAACCTCACCAGGCACCCCTGAAATGAGCCTCACTCCCGGCTCCTTTGGTGAGCAGCAGTTTGATCCCAGCTCCTGATGAGAGCCCCGACACCACCAAGACAGGAAATCAGGGTGACACAGAACACGCAGCCCTGCACGGCTCTGCTGTAATTACACAACTTCTAACAATTAACTTCTCGCTGATTATGAGTTGAAAGGAAGCCAAACACTATCAGATCACATCGTTGCTGATTTATTGAGTTATTATTGGCCACATCCTAAAGCTCTGACTGTCCTTCCTTTATCAAAACTCCTCATTTAGCTGGATGAAGAGGAGGAATTTTGCCCTGTAGTCTTTCAGGCCAGAGTGTGTAATCTCCAAACCTTTTCAAATGCTATTTATAATCCCAGAGCATATTGTTTTATGCTTGTTGAGTTTTATAAACAGCTATTTTTCCTGTGAGGATGAAAATAAAGTGAACCAATGGCTTCTGCATTGAAGTCAGGTCACCACAAAGCGCAATAGACAGGATTTTAAAAGGTCTGGTTTCACAATTTATTGAAGGCAAAAGAAAATACTCCTGAAAGTTTTCTGATTCCATGTGTACTGCAGCACATTATGTATAAAATAAGGTCACAGATGCATTATCTCCATTCTAGACACCAGGCATGGGATGAAACAAAGCTGACAAGCCATTTACAGGGTGTTTTCTTTATTAATATCACAAACTTAATTCAGCCATGAGAAGACTCTTTGCATAGAGCATGCCATTGACAAAAAGGTAAAGAGAGCAAGGTAAGCGATCTTCATCATTATTGTTATTATTTATTCCTTCTCTTCCCTTTTCCCCCATTAAGCATTTCATTTGGAAAGTCACTGGGGAGAAAAGGAACGGGAGGAAACGCGTTCTGCTTTCCCATCTGAATATCCTTAAGTCACATATGCTATAATGCATTTGCATTTTTAAACAAATACCCCTCGCAAAAACAAATTAGAGCTGGTTATTTACGTCCTGGGAAGGCGCTGCAGCCCGCAGCGCTGCGGGAAGGTCAAGCATTGCCTCTAACTCGGCTGAGCACACCCTGACCTGGGAGCGCCGTGGATGCCGGCCCGTGGCTGCGAGCGGTGAGCAGCTCATGGTGTGACAGCCCCGGCCCCGGGCAGTCCTGCCTGGCATTTGCCTCGCCGAGCTGTACACAGACAATATGCATCCGAAACAATCCCCAGCCGCCTGCCCAAAACAGTCACGGGGCCAGGGTCCCTGTCTGGAGCAGGCTGGCTGCCCCCAGCCCTCCCGCCTTGATGAGCAGGGAGCTCACGGATGGAGCTGGTGCATCTGGAGCTCGGAGCTGGCTGCAGCCTCTATTGGCATTTGCTCCATATTGCAAGGGAAAGTGATCATCTGCGTCATCTGGAGCTTAATTACGATCTGCCACCAGCCAAATCTGATTTTAAGCCTCTCTTAGAGAAGAGTTCATAAAACACAACGACAAAATGGGGGGAATTCTGCGCTCCCAAAGAAACTCCCCCAAACCCGAGAGCCCCCACAGGAGCAGCTGCTGCTGGAGCCCCGTGTGGCCAAGGTGCTCAGCCTGCAAAGGCCACCCTGCAACAGGCCAGAAACAGCCCAAAAGAGCCAATTCCTGCCAGTTCTCCCCTGGTCTGATGGAGCAAACCCAAACCGTGGAAGGAGATGAGAACTGTCTGGAGCAGGAAAGCCAAAATTAACATTAACGATGATGAAAGGCAGGATTGAACCATCCCTGGCTCAGGGACACTTTGGGAAGACCACCTGAGTGGGACAGGCCTGGCAGGAGCTGTTCCTCACAGCCCAGAGAGGAGCCTGCTGTCCTCCTCCTCTCCTAAAGCCCCCCTCTTTCCCCCGGTTCAAAGCTCCTCTTGCAGAACCCCACCAGACCCATGGCCATCCCCAGGGGACAGTGACCCTCTGGGAAGCCAGCAGCTCTCAGCAGCACTCTGTGACCCTCCTGGATGGAGTCCCAGGCTCCCAGGAAGGAGGGACAGTGCCCTGGGCAGGGAGGGATGTGCCCCACCAAGGTCTGGTTGAGGGGCTGGGAACGGCGATGGACCAGCCCTGTCCACTCTGCTCCAAGGGGGGAATTTTGCAGATTTTGGGGCTCTTGGAGCGCTGCTAATGTGACAGAAGAAGCAGATGGAGCTGTGCCAGTGGAGCTGTGGCTGTTTCCTCGGCGTGTTTGCCCTTCCACATCAGCTCAGAGGCTCAAAGGAATTATGCTGGATACAGAAAAGGGAAAAAAACTCGGGAAAAAAAAACCCTTCCCATTTCTCCCCAGCTTTGAAAAACACACCCAAGTGATGTCTCTTTTTGGTATTTCACAGTGCTGGGAGGCAGGAAAGCCAGGCTGTGCACTTTCCATGCCTCCTGCTTTAATGAAGTGCCCAGCAGCAGCAGCAGCAGCCCGTGGCTATCAGAGCAGCCAGGGTTCCTTTTAAACACACTTCACCTGCAGTCACACCAGGCTGTGCCTCGCTGAAGGAACAGCCAGCACTGCTTCACATCTGCACCTTCATTGGAAACATTTATTCAATCAAAGGGAAAAATAAATGTGGTCCCTCTGCTCTGTCAAGTATAAACTGTTATTGATCCCCTAAATGAAATTTGTCCATGCTGATCGATCAAACACATTATCCTTTTTCCCCAGTCCATTACCAGCAATTGGAAACTCTCAAGCATCAATAGCAGCCTGACCACACACAGCTGCCTGTTCAGCCTCTGTTCTCCAAACCCAAATCATTCCTGTCACCCTCCTTCCCCTCCAAACACCGGGATCTCAGCGTTATAACCGCATTTTTTCTGAGCTGACGGGTAGAAAATCTAAATCCCAGAAAAGACTGGGAGTGGGTTGTGCTGTGTTAAACTCCAGCACTGTGGAAACAGCGTGGGGACAGCACCAGTGCCCAGCCAGGCTCCCCAGGCTCTTCTCATTCCCAGCACGGAGCTGTCACCTCCCCATGGCTGCCACAGCCCCCCAGGATGTGCCCATNCCCCTGTCCCTGCCCCTCTCCCTGTCTCTGTCCCTGTCCCATCCCTGCCCCTCTCCCTGTCCCTGTCCCTGCCCTGCTGTCCGACAGGGATGAGTCTGCAGGCAGTGCCAGGCACAAAGCAGCCTGTGCTGGCTGCACCGTGGCTGCAGCAGCTCCTGGGCACCACAGGGCACTCATGGCTCAGGGCTCCTGGGCTTCCAGAGGGGCACTCATGTCCTGTGTGTGGGATTCTCATCTCCACAAAGTGCCCAGAGCAAGGGAAGTGTTCCAGGACAGAGCTTGGAGCAACCTGCTCCAGTGGAAGGTGACCCAGCCCATGGCCTGGATGATCTGCAGGGTCCCTTCCAACCCAAGCCATTCCATTATTCCAAGGCCTGGTGTGAGCTCACGGGGCTTGGCAGGGCACTGATCCTCAGAAAGAGCCTAACTCCAGGTAGGCAGGGGGAAAAAGGCAACTCTTGTCTCTTAACAGCCCCCACGAGGGGCTCACTGCTGCTGTCAATAGCTCATGGGTTTGTCTTTTGTCTTGCTGCTGGGTAATAATTTTCCGAGCCAGCTTAGGGAGCAGTGACTCTTTTATTAAAACTAATAAGGGAGAGAGTCACAGGCCTTTAAAAATCACTCAGGAAATCATTGCTGACAAGTCTTTCTTGCCTCACCCCTCAGAAGGAATGTGGTGAGGAGTGAGGATGTTCTGCACGATGTCAGCTCATGGATTTGCTGCCATGTGTGCTCAGGACCCCCAGGTTCACTGTAGCCTCACTGGAGGTAATAGCAGCTCCAAGTGTGCATTGTTTCAAATGTTTTATTTTGTCTAAATATGGCCAAAATCACATACCAGGGGAATAAACAACTGTGAAACATTTGGGGTGCTTTTTAGCACCCGCTCAAGTACTTAAAATACAAACTCTGAGAAAAAGCGGTGGAAGGCAGCTGTGCCCCTGTAAAGAGGGACAAGCCAAGGGCTGGTGCTGCTCCTGGACACTGCAGCTGAGTTGGCAGGGCCCCTTCTCCCTTCCTTCCAGCTCTATGAGGAGGACAAAGCACAGTGAAGGCAGAGCCCCCTTGCCCTGTGCAAACCTGCCCAGCCTGGGCTGCTGCTGTGCCCCAGGGAGCTGCAGCACTCAGGAGAGCAGGGATCTGCAGCACTGGGGAGAGCAGGGATCTGCAGCA
>VWYP01017664.1:0-28873 GCA_013400435.1 Pycnonotus jocosus | reverse complement strand
GACCTCCTAAACACATTCCCTGGGTAAGGGAAGGGAAGGGAAGGGAAGGGAAGGGAAGGGGCCGTTCTGCATGCAGTGCCCAACGGGACGTGTCCCTCCCTCAGCAGCGGCCACCCCGGCTGCCATGGCCATCTCCCATTTGCCCTGTTTGGCACGTCTCTGCAGTTAATGATGCTTCAGTGTCGCAACAAATGGTCTATTCAAGGTTGTGCCTGTGGGGTCCAGAGTATTAATTAGACTAAATTGGTTGGGTTCTAAAAAGCTGCCTGCAATTTCGAGATAAAGTGCTGTGGTTGCAGGGCGGGTGCAGGGGGCCCATAAGGGATCCTTTAATAGGTTTTATTGTGTGCTCCTAAAGCAGCACAGCTGGAATATGGATGTCAGCTCTAAGTGGGAAAGCCTCCACCACTATTCACCTCCTCACAGCCCAGGCAGCTGCTATGAAATATTAATTTGCCCATGACAAATGTTCGGATCTTTTCCCTTTTGTTAATGGAAGCAGGTTTTACTTGCAGGGCACAGCCCATGGCTCATTGAGAGCCCATTTCAAAGCTCAGGGCAGAGCATCTCCAGCAGCTCCTGGTCCAGCCACCCCTGTCCCACCACTGCCAAAACCAACAGGACAGGAGGAGCCTGTGGTGGGAGATGAGGAAAGGAAAAATGCCTGGAGCCCCCCTTGGAGAGATGTGGCTGTTCTCCTCTAGTAACACACCATAAAACACTCCTCCTTTTGGAGAGGTGGCTGCAGCTTGCAGTGAATTAAATAAGTTCATTTCTGTATATACTCAGCACGTTTTTAACTCGTGACCAGGACAATCAGTGACCCCCTGCAGCCCTGCTCCCCACAGGAGGCGGCTGAGGCTCCAGCCTGGGCTCCTGCTCATTTCCACCATTTTCACCCAGAAACGAACAGAGCAAGACCCAGGAGCAGGTGTTTAGGAGAGCAGTTTTATGTGGAGACTTTGGCACTGGGGGACTCAACTCTTGGAGAATCGGGCAGGAAAAGAACCCTTGGCACCCTCACAAGGTTCTCCTCTGAGCATGGAGCAGAAGGCAGGGTATCCCCCAGCCTCATGAGGCTGTTGGGAACCTCCTGGCTGGAGATCCCACAATGCCTGAATACCCCACAGTCAATGAGATGTGTAAAACCTCTGGAAGGAAGACACCAGCTGTGATTTCTAAGGTGCAGCCACTCACAGGTGAGAAATGAGTCTCTGTTCTCTGGAATACAAGGGTCTGACCCAATTAAAAAAAAATGATAACTACCTGCATCCATTGTCTCTTTGCTACACGTCAGGGAAAGCCCACATCAGATGGCATTTTGCATTACCTTCCCCTGATCCCTGGCCTTTGGTCCCTGTGTCCTGGGCATCCGCTGGTCCCTGCTGTACTGTCCCAGCGTTCTCCTCTTGCTTTTCTTTGGGAAACACAAAGCACAAGACACGGGCTGATGGAGTAATTAATGGTGGCAATCAGGTTTTAATGGCTGCAGATTGGCAGATTTTCAGAGCAGATTTAGAATTGCTCATTTCTTTAGTTATGAGCTTTTCATTGCACCCCCCAAATGTGTCCCAATTCTGAAATACTCCAGATTACTGTTACAGCTACCTCAGATTAGGAATTTTGACTAACACACAGCACATCCCATTATTCATCAGGCTATAGATAAAACAGAACTTTTCTTCCCCAACATTTAGACAGGCAGCCCCATACGATACCTTGGCATCGCTTCTCTCCAGCAAAATTCTCGGGAGTGATGTCCTCTGCCAATGAATTTCTGTTTTCCTCCAGATTTTCCTTTGCAGGTGAAGTGTCAGGGCTCGTTTCCGCATTTGCATACGGGACTGTCCCAACAGATTTCGCAATTTCTTCGATGCCGCCGATGACTTGGAGCGGGCCATCCTCCAGGGGAACGCTCCCGTTGCACTCCGGCATGGTGACAGCTGCGGGGACTTCTTCTGTCATGCTGAGAGCCGTGCCGTGCCCGCTGACCGGTGCCCTGCTCCTCCGGGGCTCCTGCCCCGGGGTGGGGAGCTGCTCCTCACCCCTGCTCCCCGGGGTCTGGTCCCCTGCGAGTGGCCCTGGCGCGTCTCCTGTGCCCAGCCCGCACCATCCGCAGTGCCCGGGGCTCGCCAGCCCAATCAGCGCCTCCCGTGTCGCCCGGGCTCTGCCCGTTGCATAATTAAACCCACCATTATGATTTACATAAACAAACAATCTGAAGCAAGGCAGCTTTTGTGCTGGCCCGGAGAGCGGGGCTGCGGGCATGTCAGCCCTGCGGGAATAAACAGGAGTTTGTGCTGCGGGCACAATGGCTCTTTGTGTCCCCGCTGGTCACAGGGACGGCCATTGTTCTGACCCCTAATCCCCGGAGGGTGACCACCTTCCCCAGAGCCTGCCACCTAACCCGCTTAACATTCCCCATCGGGTTTGCACCGGGGAACCTCACGGTAGATGAAACTCATGGGGATGAACCTCACATGGATGAACATCACCATGTGAACCTCACCATGGATGAACCTCACATGGATGAAAATCACCGTGGATAAAACTCATGTGGATGAACCTCACAGTGGATGAAACTCATGGGGATGAACCTCACTGTGGATGAACATCACTATGGATGAACCTCATGTGGATGAACCTCACATGGATGAACATCACCATGTGAACCTCACCATGGATGAACCTCACATGGATGAACATCACCGTGGATAAAACTCATGTGGATGAACCTCACGGTGGATGAAACTCATGGGGATGAACTTCACCGTGGATGAACATCACCGTGGATGAACATCACATGGATGAACATCACCGTGGATGAAACTCATGGGGATGAACCTCACTGTGGACAAAAATCACCGTGGATGAACATCACAGTGGATGAACCTCATGTGGATGAACACCACTGTGGATGAACCTCATGTGGATGAACCTCACCATGTGAACCTCATCATGTGAACCTCACCATGGATGAACTTCACCATGGACGAACCTCACTGTGGATGAATATCACTGTGGATGAACCTCACCATGTGAACCTCATCATGTGAACCTCACCATGGATGAATCTCTCTGTGGATGAATATCACTGTGGATGAACTTCTCATGGATGAGCCTTGCCTTGCATGAACCTTGCTGTGGATGAACCTCACTGTGCATGAACCTGGCCATGGGGGAACCTCGCCATGCCCTGGGGCACAATGGGCACATTTTGCCCTCTGGGGAGCAGCTCTAGTGGTGGGACAGGCACAGGCCCTGCAAACAGCACAGTGTCACGCTGTCCACCCGTGCCCAGCCACACTCCCTGGACAGCCAGCGCTGCTCAGAGGGGCTGTGGCTGCCCCTGGAATCCTGGAGGTGTCCCAGGCCAGTTTGGATGGGGCTTGGAGCACCCTGGGATACTGGGAGGTGTCCCCAACCATGGCAGGGGTGGAACAGGGAGAGCTTTAAGGTCCCTTCCAACCCAAGACATTCCATGATTCCCTCAGTAACTCTCAGTCAGACCTAAGGCTGGCAGGATGGAGAGTGGAGCGTTTTGCAGAGGGAAACTGGAGAATCAGCACTGGGGCATTTCTGAGCACAGCTGAACTCACCTCAACCCTGGTGCCCAAAGCCAGGTTTACATAACAGTGTAATCCCCTGCTGTGAATGACATTCTGTGTTTGTACAATACAACATTTCTGGTATCTTTGGGCTTTAGGGTTTGGAAATCCTCTTGTCGAGTTCAGCCCCTGATTAGAAATGGACCCAAAGACTTTGCTTCTATTCATCTCTTGAGCTTTGCCTTTAAATCAATAAGTTTTCATTATTGTTTTAAAATGAGTTTGGTGTGATTGATTTATAAAATCCATCCTTTGCTGGAAAACTTTTTCCAAGAAAAGTGAATAATAAATTTGAACATGAGCTGACAATGCACAGCAGTTGGTGCCCTCAGGAGCAGAGGCTGAGTACCCAGCAAGGTCTGGTGACTGGAGAGAAGAGGGTTCCTGTCTGTTATCACAGAATCACAGAGCAGGGGATGCCCAGCACCCCTGCACGATTGCAGAAGGAAAAGGCAGCTGTGGGTCCTTCCCACCACAGGCAGCTGTTTGTAACAGCTGGGCAAAACCTCCTCTCAAGGGCAGGGGAACATTCCTTCTGCACAAACCCATGGGGTGGATCTCTGCCCCTTCGAGCTTTTAAAAATGAAAAAGCTTTATTCTGTCCGATCTGGTGTGGCACAGCCACGGCTGGATGTGACACTGCCAGCAGCAGCTGGCCCCTGCCAGCAGCACCGGGCTCACTCCCGGCTCTGCCTGTGGATAAAGGGTGAATCCCCTTTGCCCTGAGGCGCTGGCAGGCCAGACTCAGCTGCCCTCGATAACCTCGAGTGCGATCCTCTGCTGAGAGCCCTGAGAGCTGGGTGTGACCGGCTGCTGCCCCGGGGGAACACGGCAGCCGCGTGGGAAAGGAAGCGCTGGGGGTGGCTGCAGGAAGCAGCCCAGCAGGACAGCAGGACGGAGCAGGGCACCATCCCTGGCTGTGGGGCACGATGGCACCCCAGGGGCAGCACCACCATCTCTGGGTGTGGGGCAGGATGGCACCCGAGGGGCAGGACCTGGTGGGAGGGTCTGGGCAGTGGGCAACATTCAGATGAGCTGTTAAATTCCCTTAGAAGGTTCATCAAGTTAATTGAAATGTTTGGTTTAAAATCCAGTTGCATTCATAGAGGATCAGCTGCACTTTCCTCTGCAGTAAACTTGTGTTACCCCCTCAGCCCCTGGGGGATAAGCAGAGAAAAGGTTCCATCGGCTGTTGGGAACTCTCCAATCCCTCCAACACCCCTGTGATCAGTGAGAGCACCTCTGCTGCCGGAGCTCCAGAGCACATGGAACTGACCCCAGCCCCTGGTGTCACTGTCCCGTGCTGCCTTGTACACCCACCCTCCTCCTGCCCCACTCCCAGCAGGCAGAGCAGGATCCACCCAAAGGGCTCGCTGCAAGGAGAAATGCCATTTTTAAATGCTGTTGCAGTTGCTTTCCTTTCTGGGCACTTTGGCTGCCTGTGAGCTCCTTCCTCCCCCCCAGGCTGGGGCACAGCAGAGCTCAGTGCTTGTCACCCACATCCTGTTTGTGATCATGGCTGGGAACGTGTCATGCTGTCATCTCACAGCACCCGAAGTGTGCTCTCACCCTGCTGGGAGGGCATCACTTGTCAGGAGTTTGTGGGGTGTTCAGGCTCCTCCAGCCTTCCACACTCACAGTGAGTGCCTGGATCCCAAACTGTGGCAAATTAACCTTTCATACCAAAAGGAATCGCACCTTTGCACTGGAAAGCTGCAATAATTTAGGATCCCTTTCTCAGTGCTGGAGCTGTCCATTGCCTTTGGGCACTACACAACTCTCACCAGATGTTCTGTTTTTCTGCTTCGGTTGATTTTGGACCTCCCTACATCTGCCAAATAGACAAATCTGCCAAACATTTTGGCCAAATAGAACCAATCTCTGATTTATTTTCTCCTTTCATCTGGTGCTACTGGCAATGAAAAACAGAGCTTTATTTTGAGACAGCAAATCATGGGCAAAAATATTGGTATCTAGTGACAAGCTCCAGAGCCCAGAGCAGCACCTGGAATGCCCCAGCCTGGACTGGGGATGGGCTTCGACTCCTCATGGGCGTTGGAGCAGAACCTCCTCCCGTGCAGGGGCTGGGCTGGACCCACAGCAGAGGGGCTCCTGGGCTGGACTGCAGGCACTGGGTGCAGCAGCATGGACAGGACATCATCCCCATGTACAAACCATGTGNTCACAGCACCCGAAGTGTGCTCTCACCCTGCTGGGAGGGCATCACTTGTCAGGAGTTTGTGGGGTGTTCAGGCTCCTCCAGCCTTCCACACTCACAGTGAGTGCCTGGATCCCAAACTGTGGCAAATTAACCTTTCATACCAAAAGGAATCACACCTTTGCACTGGAAAGCTGCAATAATTTAGGATCCCTTTCTCAGTGCTGGAGCTGTCCATTGCCTTTGGGCACTACACAACTCTCACCAGATGTTCTGTTTTTCTGCTTCGGTTGATTTTGGACCTCCCTACATCTGCCAAATAGACAAATCTGCCAAACATTTTGGCCAAATAGAACCAATCTCTGATTTATTTTCTCCTTTCATCTGGTGCTACTGGCAATGAAAAACAGAGCTTTATTTTGAGACAGCAAATCATGGGCAAAAATATTGGTATCTAGTGACAAGCTCCAGAGCCCAGAGCAGCACCTGGAATGCCCCAGCCTGGACTGGGGATGGGCTTAGACTCCTCATGGGTGTTGCAGTAGAGCCTCCTCCAGCACAGGGGGCTGCANGGCAAATTAACCTTTCATACCAAAAGGAATCACACCTTTGCACTGGAAAGCTGCAATAATTTAGGATCCCTTTCTCAGTGCTGGAGCTGTCCATTGCCTTTGGGCACTACACAACTCTCACCAGATGTTCTGTTTTTCTGCTTCGGTTGCTTTTGGACCTCCCTACATCTGCCTTTAACTCAACATTTTGGCCAAATAGAACCAATCTCTGATTTATTTTCTCCTTTCATCTGGTGCTACTGGCAATGAAAAGCAGAACTTTATTTTGAGACAGCAAATCATGGGCAAAAATATTGGTATCTAGTGACAAGCTCCAGAGCCCAGAGCAGCACCTGGAATGCCCCAGCCTGGACTGGGGATGGGCTTAGACTCCTCATGGGTGTTGCAGTAGAGCCTCCTCCAGCACAGGGGGCTGCACTGGACCCACAGCAGAGGGGCTCCTGGGCTGGACTGCAGGCACTGGGTGCAGCAGCATGGACAGGACATCATCCCCATGTACAAACCGTGTGAGCTCCAGCTCTCCTGATCATGCTCCAGCTCTCCTGATCATCTCCAGCTCTCCTGATCATCTCCAGCTCTCCTGATCATCCTCCAGCTCTCCTGATCATCTCCAGCTCTCCTGATCATCTCCAGCTCTCCTGACTCTCTCCAGCTCTCCTGATCATCCTCCAGCTCTCCTGATCATCCTCCAGCTTCCCTGACTCTCTCCAGCTCTCCTGATCATCCTCTAGCTCCTCTGATCATCTCCAGCTCCTCTGATCATCCTCCAGGTCCCCTGAGTGCCCCCCAGCTTTCCCAGAGGCATGCCATGTTTCCAGCTGCTTAATCCTTTCCACAGAAATTACAGGGGCCAGTACTGACTTTTCTGTCTTAAAAGTGTTCATGAATTAGAGAAGTTTTGGGAACAGGTTGTTTTTGTTTGGAGCTCATCTCAGAGGGAAGCTGTTGGATTTGGTCTGTGAGGAGTCCAGAGAAGCCTGGCACAGCAGCACCTGAGGGCACAACTGCACAGGCTGCCAGGGCAACAGGAGAATGAGACATACAGAGTCCTTGAATTGTATTTAAAATGCTTCCAGTTGTATTTGAAAAACATCATTAGGCTGCTCAGGCTGAACAAACAGCCTGTTTCTATGTACTGAGAGAGAGAGAAAAATCTCTTTTTTTCCTCACATCTGTGCCCATGGTTATTAAACCCCACTTCACACATGCTCTCGTGTGATCCTTGCTGCCTGCAGCCTCTGCTTCTGGAGAAATGTGAGCAGGTGTGGAGTGCTGGGAGCAGTGGGAACACAGGAGCAAGGGGCAGCTCCTGCAGCCCCCGGGGCACTGGTGGGAAGGGACCCCAGCACAGCACTGCAGGGGAGTCCCTGAATGTCACCAACCTGCCAGGGCAGAGCAATCCTGCTCAGCCCTGCAGGACAACCCTCTGCCTTTGTCCTCTCTTGCCTCAGGGAGGTCAAACCTGTTGGACACACAGAGCTGCTCTGGCAGTACAGACACCACTGCCTCCCCCAGCACTGGCCCTGCAGAGGGGTCTGGGGGGGTGTTCCTGCTCAGGAGGCTCCTTCCCACTCCAGGTGCCCTGGGATGAGACAGCTTGGCAAGACATGGGGTTATCAGCATCTGCAGAGACTGCAGCTGGGCAGATCAAACCAGTGCTGGGTTATCAGACAGTTTGCACAACTGCTGCCAGTGTGCAAAGCTGCCATTCCACAACACCACTGCCCAGGGTCTCTGCCACAAGCTCCAGGCTCTGTCCTCTTCCCAATGGGACTCTGCTACTGGTTTTAGTAGGAGCACTCATTTTATTACAGACCTTTGGAAGACACTGACTCCTGTAACAGGAAATAAATAGCTACCAATTTCGCATTCAATTAAAAACTGTTATTAACAGTAAAGTTCGCTGAGGAAGTTCTGCAAAGGTTCTTCACATTTTGGAGTCACTCATTTTTCACGTTAATGAAGAGGTCCGCAGCGTGCTCTGATTAAAAATGCAAATGATTAAAGCCCCAGAGCTGTGTGAGCCTCCTCAGTGCTGCTGTCTGGGGGAGTGCCCTGCGGTGCCACCACTCTGCACCCACGGTGCCACCACTCTGCACCCACGGTGTGCCCCAGCGAGTGGCCCAAGTGCAGAGCCCAGGTGACATCGAGGGTGACACGGGTGACATCAGACCCGACTTTCTTCCTCTTCTACTGCCCGGTGAAAGCCTGGAATGAATCTCAAGAGGTTCTTCCGAACACTGGCTCTCCTGCTCTTCCGTGGGAGCGTCCCAAAGCTGCTGGAGTAGCTGCTGCTCTCCCAGAGCGGGGACATGGAGCCGCTGCTGGCCAGGCTGATGCTGCGGTGCCTGCGCAGGGAGCTCCTGGCGGCGGCTCCCTCCCCGTCCCTGGGGAACACACAGTCATCATCCATGCTGGACTGGCGGCTCAGGCTCTCGGCAGCCGAGTCCTCGAAGGCGCTGCCCTGGTAGAAGCTGTCCTCGCTGCCCACGGTCATGGAGCTGAGGCGGCTGCGGGAGCTGCTCTCGCTGGAGAAGCGGGGCTTGCCTGGCACGAAGGGACCCGGCGAGCTGCAGCCTCCACCCGAGCTGGGGTCCTCCAGCTCCAGCGTGCCCAGCAGGGCGTTGTCGTTCACCTCCCCTGGAAGCAGGAGGCAGAGAGCAGCGCTGGTCAGGCTGCCCGTGGCCGGGAGCAGCGCAGGGCAGGATCATGCCCACCCAGCCCCTTGGCACAGGGACCAGCCCCTGCCCACACGGGCAGCTGCTCCTGGCTGTGAGGTGTTCCCTGCTCCCCGGGCAGCCCATAAAAATCCCAACCCAGCCTCTTGACGGGTAAGACCGGAATAAGGATGGAAAAAAATTCACCACCCACATAAACCGATATAGCAGGGCTGGTGCAGAGAGCCCTGGGCGTGCACTGGCCAAGCAGCAGCCAAGTTCATGACCCTCGGCACAAAAGCGTTCCCAGGCCCAGCCCCTGGCGTTCATTAGGAGGGGAAGGGAGGCAGCAGGCCGTGGATTGCAGAAGCGCTGTTTCCGGGGCCCCACACGCACCGTGCAGCAGCAGCCGCTCCCGGGCCAGCAGCGCCCGCAGCTCCCCCCACCGCTGGTGCAGCGCCTGCTGTGGGGACACGAAGGGCTCTGTCACTCCATGGAAACACTGAACACTCGTACAGAAAACAGCCTGTAAAGGTGCAGGTTCCCACCGGGAACACCCCTGTGCCCCGCTTTTACTCGGACAATTTCTGCAGAGTTTAGCAAATTTCCTCCAGAAAACACAAGTCCGCTCATGGCTGAGGGTGCTCTGGCCAGAGCACTGGCACATCCAATTTGGGAAAGGAGCAGCCTGAAACCTGGAGAGCATCCAGTGGACCCCCCCTGCACCCAGCTGCAGCAGTGCCAGCGCTCTCCTGCAGCCCTGCCCGGCTCTGCAGCACCCACCAGGAGCAGCACCCCACTGCTCCTCCCTGGGTGTGGGGCTGGCACAGCCACCACCCCTGCCCGTGCTGGAACACAGCACCTGCAAATCCTGACAGCTCCCAGAGCCACCCAGCAACCTTTCTTTCCCTCTGCTGCAGGTCAGCTCTTGGGGTAAAAGAAATAAATGAATAAAACACGGCAGGGTTGATTAAAAATACCAAATGGGTGAGGCCATATCTGGGGACAGCCACGGGAGGCACCTCCTCCAGCCCAATGAACTCTGTGCAGATGGACACTCCTACACCCAAACTGACCAGCCTAAGCTCACCTGGGCACTCCTGGGACTGTGACAGCATTTCTTCTCTATTCCAAATTTCCAAAAAATGATATCAGAGGGAGCAGAGCTGAGGTGGCTGGGGGTGCTGGCAGCAGGGAACCCACGGGTGTCAGCCCTTGCCAGGACCCCCTGTCCCATGGACACCCACCTGCCCCATCAGCAGTGAACCCACAGCAGCCATCTCCAAATGACAGTGGAACAGCTAATTAACCTTATTACCTTGAGAGCCTGCAGTTTGGTCTCCAGCTCCATTTTCCTCAGGAACAGGGCCCCATTGACAGTCTCCAACCTGTGGGAACAGGTGATGCTGGCCCTGGAGCAGAGGCTTTCCCCAGCCCAGCCCTTGGGATTTCTGCCTCCCAGGCAGTGCAGGGCTGCAGGATCCTGCCTTCAGTGGGAGAGGACATCAGGCCAAACCCCGTCTGAAGGAGAGACACCCACCTCAAATAGTTCCCTGAGGACTTTATCAACTCCACTATCTGCTTGTGACCAAACCCCTCGATGCTCACACCATTGATGCTGCTGAGGATGTCACCTGTCAGAGAGACACAGAGTGAGCAGCAGCAGCCTGGGCACACCTTCCACCCTCCCCAGCAACCTGGGCACACCTTCCACCTTCCCCAGCAGCCTGGGCACACCTTCCACCCTCCCTCAGCAGCCTGGGCACACCTTGACCCTCCCCAGCAGCCTGGGCACACCTTCCACCCTCCCTCACCAGCCTGGGCACACCTTCCACCTTCCCCAGCAGCCTGGGCACACCTTCCACCTTCCCCAGCAGCCAGGGCACACCTTCCACCTGCTCCACAGGAACAGCAGCAGGCAGAAGGTGGGGTCAGGCCCCCGGGTCAGGAAAAGCCATGGATAGTTACCAGTCTGGAGGCCAGAGAGATGGGCAGGGCTCTCCTCCTGGATTCTGCAGACACAAGTGCACACCTCCAGGGAGAAATCATTTTGGTGTGGAAACCTAATAGTCTGTTAACACCAAAGGGACAGAGTTACCAGTCCTGGAGCCACGAAAGCCATTTAAAATTCAGTACTTTTTCAATGAGAAGGCTGTGATGAGCAGAGTACACTACATGCAAGCGAGATAAAAATGCTATAAGCCAACAATTAAAAATGCATTTGTACAGCAGAAAACAATAGACACCTGACAGGTGCCTGTACACTGGGTTTGGGGGGAAAAACAAACAAACAAACCTAGTTTTAAAGCAAGCTGGTTATTCAGTATTAAAAACCTCTGAATTAAACAAAAAAAAATAATTAGTTGAAGTTAAAAATTAACTTCAACCAAGAATATGTCAGCATGGGTGGGAATGGCTCTCTGGAAAGATGTCCCGTGTTCCCAAGGGAACACAGCAGGATGGGACTGGAGCTTTTCAAGAGATCAGCTCCTGTTCATTGGGAATGCTGTGTGGGGTCAGATGCTGCTACCGGGCAGCTCAGTTTGCATGGGAACTGAAAAGACAGAAGATTTAAACTTACTTCTGCTCTTCTGGCCTCTGAAACTCATCATTCACACACATCCCCACACTCCTCAAAGTGCTTTTTTTTCTTGACTTACACATTTAACTAAACATTAAGTAACTCTGATTACTCTAAATCCCTCGTGTGGTTATGGGTGCTGACAGGAATTCAGAGAAATGCAAAACCTGGTGCCGCAGCCTGTCCGGATCCTGCGACAGCAGGAAACATTTCTGGTGACATGCAAATACCAGATCTGTTTCCTGGAAACCTGCGACTGCCCCTCGTAACCCAGAGAGAGCTCACGTTGGGTTCCCGAATTTCTCAGCCGGTGTGGAACAAAGGGATGGAGGCTGGGGATGTTCAGAGCTCATCTGGCCAAACCCCCCAGGGCAGTGATTCCAGCCTTTGGAACAGCAGTAAAATCGCTGCTTAAACCAAGAGTGACGAGTGAAGCGTGGGCTCCCTGCGGGTGTAAACCTAAAGTTTCACATCATCTTACCCTGCTCTGCCTAAATTTATCTCACAGTGATGGAACTCCAAACATCCTCAGTAGCTGACAGATGCTGCCTTTCTGCAGCTCAGACTTTCTATGAAGTGCTCACGCTGAATGTATGTCCAGGAAGAAAACGTGCCAAGAACAATTATTTTTAATCAGAATGCCACACATAATGAAAATCTGCCCTGACAATTTACACAAAAGCCCAATAATTGACTCAAT
The DNA here is from genome assembly GCA_013400435.1 of Pycnonotus jocosus. Lineage (NCBI taxonomy): Eukaryota > Metazoa > Chordata > Aves > Passeriformes > Pycnonotidae > Pycnonotus > Pycnonotus jocosus. Next base: position 16,597 of record VWYP01017664.1, on the reverse strand, counting down.
TATTCTCCCTTCTGAAAGCTCTCCTCTGTTCACGAGCTGAGCGCTGACCCGCTCATTAGTCAGAGACCCAAATTGGGCAAAGTTAAGCTTTTCCTAATACACCAATTTCACAGAAAATACTTTTCCCCTTTGTGTGCAGAGAGAGGAAAGCACTTTGAAAGTGCCCTGCTGCTGGCAGGCTGATCCCTCTGCTCCCAAACTGCATCCCTTTATTCCTGGGATCGGTTTTTAGCTATAGCCAGGATTTCAGCAGGCCTGCTGATCAGGAGTTACCTTTCTCACAAAAACCCACAAACATAAAATCTCCCACTAGCAATACTCCTGGTGACATTCTGGTTCTCCTACTTGATGACTTACTGACTTCTACACCAAAAAGGATCTCTTCCTGTATGATTTAGCTCCTGCCCCAAAAGTCATGCTTAGCAAATATCTATGGAAAAATATCCACATTAATGTACATCTTCTTCAACAGCACATATCTCTCTGTGCATATTAAAGGGGGCAGCAAAAAGCCAGTATAAGGTTGTTTTAAAGAGAGTTTTTTGATTGCTCTCATTTGAAAATATTCTCATATAAAATTCTCCCAAAAATATTCACTTATGGAGGTAAGAAGGCACTGTCATTGCCTCTTATTTGGATTTGGATGGGATTTCTCCTACATTCAACACTGTGAATTGTGAGAAGGCCAGAAATTCTCATCTGTGACCTTCGCTATGAAAAAGATCCTTGGAGAAACATCCCTGTCTTGTATGAGTGCTGTGAGCTCTTCAAATTTCACAGGCTCTGACAGACACCTTCCTCTGCTCTGGCCTTCCTTAGCCTGATTTTGAGCATATGGCACTTCAGACTCTGCACCACATTTTGTTTTTCATGAATCAGCTTGTCACTTAAGTCTTACCTGGATTTCAAACCCAAAGGTCTCTTTATCCTCTTTCAATATAGCAACGAGGTGCCTGCAGGAGGAGCACAGGAATCCCCGGTGAGTGTGGGGTGCTGCTCTCTGTGGACCTGCCCCAAACCATGGGTGTCCCCATCCCTCCTCCCTGTGCCTGCAGGGTGTCACCACGCTATGGGGTGTCACCATGCCATGAGATGTCACCACGCCGTCCCTCCCTGTGCCTGCAGGGTGTCACCATGCCATGAAATGTCACCATGCTGTGNGCTATGGGGTGTCACCATGCCGTGAAATGTCACCACACTGTCCCTCCCTGTGCCTGCAGGGTGTCACCATGCCATGAAATGTCACCACACTGTCCCTCTCTGTGCCTGTAGGGTGTCACCACGCTGTCCCTCCCACAGCAGTGCTGCCCTTCCCTTGCTGAAGCCAGAGGTCACCACTGCAGCTGCCCATCCCAGGTGCTGGGTACCACTCTCTGCCCCACACCCTGATCCCATTTGGGCTGGCACAATTCCCTGACACACATTTCATGCAGGATAAGCCAGGAACAGCGACTGTAGGATCACAGAATCACACAATCACAGGATCATACCTCTGTGGCTTGGAGGAGTCCCCCGAGGAGCTGGATCTGGCTAAGGCGAGCTGCGACCACAAACAGGAGAGGAAACGTGTCAGGAAGTTTGTGGCTGTTTGAGCACACAGGTAAAACCAGCAGTTTAGAGAAGAGCTAAAAACAGCTGGTGGCATCCCACCAGCACCTTGAACCAATGTGGCCTCTGCTTTGGTCAAAAGAGAGCTTGAACTTTCCAACCAGGAGGAAAAGTATCTGGAGGTCAGATCCTCCTGTCAGATGCTGGTGGTGAGCACAAATCACATCCCCATTGTGCCGAGAGCTCATCTCACTTTTGTCCCCTGCCTCTATAAATCTGTGGGCATTCACGAACTGAACTGCTGCCAGGAGAGGCACAAATCACCCCCAGGGCAGGGCAGTGCAGACAGTGAACCCTGCAGGGTCTGCACAGCACCTCCCAGCCAGGCACGGGCACCCAGGAGCCCTGTAGGGTCTGCACAGCATCTCCCATCAAGCACGGGCACCCAGGAGCCCTGCAGGGTCTGCACAGCACCTTCCAGCCAGGCACAGGCACCCAGGAGCCCTGTAGGGTCTGCACAGCATCTCCCAGCCCTGCTTCAGGCTGGGGACACCTGTGCCTGCAGAGGTCTCTGGGAAGGGCCAGGTTCGTGTTAAACGTGGGTTCTTCCCATCAAAGGGAACTGTGAACAAGGAATTCCATCATCAGTGAGGTGTTTGTGGTCAATACCGCTGACACCTGGGGCTGCAGCAGGATGAAATGGTGCCACAGCGGGACCCTCTGCAGAAACAGAGACTCCTTGGACGGGCATTCCCTTGTGCAGGGACAAGGGGAGGGCACAGAGGCCGTGTAAAATCCACCGGGGAGGAGAGGAGAGCGCCCATAGCAGGGCCACACACGGGCGAGGGACCCCTGCCCTGGGGACGGTGCCTGCAGCGTGACCTTGGCGCTGATGGAACTCGGCTTTACCAGGCACAGCCACAGCACAGGAGCACCGTCAGCCTTGCCCCGCCACCGCCACGGGCACAGCCAGGGCAGCCCCACACCCCGAGGGCTCCGGCACGGCCCCAGCAGCTGGGGCAGCCCCACAGCAGTGCTCAGGGCTGGCTCTGCCACGGGCACAGCGAGGGCAGCCCCACAGCAGCGCTCAGGGCTGGCTCTGCCTCCCCTTTTCCCCAACACACGGACCAAGAAAGGTGAGGTGCCCTTCTGCAGCCGAGCAAAGCAAAGCCCAGAGTGCACAGACATGGCAGGCGATCCTTCTGGTCATACTTTCACATAATCACATCTCACAGACACTTTCTGTTCAGGCTTCTTCATGTCAGATAAACAGAGCTGGAGCTGCTCAGCCGATGATTTACAGCCACAGCAGCACAATTTATGGCAGAGTTCTGTGGGAATCCCATGGTAATTCTGCTGCCCTGTGCTGCCCTGGGGGAGAAGCCCAGCGACAGAGAGAGCCCCAGCAGCGCCAACAGCTGTACAGAAACACTCCCAAATCCACATGGAAATGCTGCGTGCTGTCATTTCTGTCAGCGTTCCGGGCAGAGGGCAGCCAGGCCCCCTGGCTGAGGTAAACGCACATCTAAAGGAGCACCCCGACAGCACAAACCCTTCCTGGCTCCCAGCACGGCTGGGAATGGAGCTCAGCCGGAGCCGGACCTCAGCCACCACCGCCCTTCACAGCCCAAGCATCGCCCACTCCTCGCGGAGCTTCCCATCCTGCCAAAATTCCAAAAGCAGCCCGGCTGAGGTCTCCTGGCGGTGTCCCTTCCAGCACCACACTCCAGGAGCACGGAGAGCCCAGGGGCCGTCCTGGGGCCGGGGTGCAGCGGGTGGTGGTCCCTGCCCAGCCCGTACCTGCCTGCGCCCTCGGGGCAGTGTCCCCACCGTGCTGGCCAGGTGCTGCATCCTCACCTGCCTGCGCCCTCGGGGCAGTGTCCCCACCGTGCTGGCCAGGTGCTGCATCCTCCCCTGCCTGCGCCCTCGGGGCAGAGTCCCCACCGTGCTGGCCAGGTGCTGCATCCTCACCTGCCTGCGCCCTCGGGGCAGAGTCCCCACCGTGCTGGCCAGGTGCTGCATCCTCCTGCCGTCCGTGGTCATCGCCGGCTCCCCGCCCGCGGGGCCGCTGCTCCAGCTGGGCTGCAGCAGGCGCCGCAGGGCCATGGCAGGGCCGGGGGCGAGAGGCAAAGGGCTCAGGGCGAGCACTGTGCCATGGCCGGGGGCTCAGGGTGAGCTCAGTGCCCTGCCTGGGGCTCAGGGTGAGCTCTGTGCCCTGCCCGGGGCTGCCACGCTCCGCAAGGGCGCGGGCGGAAGGGCCTCCACGTGATCTGTGGTTTAGGTGCAAGTTGCACAAATCCCTCCTAGCAGAGCCCCGGGCTCTCGGTGTGCCTTGTGCTCACACGGGAGTTAAGAATCGGGCTTGGCAGTTACAGAAATCTGCTTAATTTTTCCATTCCTGCACACGGTTCTCACCAGCAGCTGCTGCTCTGCCAGGATTTGTCCTTACAGCCCTGCCTGCCTCGGGCACTCACCTGACCTCAACCTGTTCATACTCCAACTTGCTCGGCATCCCCGGCATCCCTGAACTCACCTTTTCCAAAGATGGGGAAATAACACTGCCTGTGGCTGATGGTGCCAGTGCAGGAGCTCCAGGGGCAGAGAGGGAAACAGGGGCTGAAGGCCAGGAGCAGAAGCTGGAAGGGTGGCAGAGCAAAGGCAGGACAGTGGCACAACACAGCACTCGGGCCTCGGTGGGGACCAAGGGCTTCCCTGGCACAGCAGGTCTGGGGACACACAGCCAAGCCCATGCAGAGTCCCCAGGACAGGGCACAAGGGGCTGCAGTGGCACAGCTGGGACAGGCCAGGGAGATCCCTGCCCAGATGTCATCCCTGCACCTTCCTTGGGTGGCCAGAGCTCCAGGAAGATCCGTGACTCTGAGAACTTTCGGCTAGGTTGGTTTCTCTCTCCAGTTATTACCTGGCCTGTTGTTATTTCAGCGTGGCTTTGAACAGCCTGCAGATTTCCTGCTCCTGGCTGTGATGGAGCAGCGCAGGGAGCAGCCCTGGGCCTGCGGGGTCACTGCAGTGGGTGCCTGTCCCTGCCGCCCCTCGGTCACAGGTCAGCAGTGCAGGAGGACCGGGGAGAGCAGGGGATGAGCCCCGGGCAGAGCAGGGACTGAGCCCCGGGCAGAGCAGGGGATGAGCCCCGGGCAGAGCAGGGGATGAGCCCCGGGCAGAGCAGGGGATGAGCCCCGGGCAACCCCCCAGCCAAGCCCTGAATGGCCATGGAGTGGGGGCCACCCCAACACCCCCTGCAGCCGTGGCTGGAGCCCTGTGTCCCACAGCTGGCACTGCTGGCTGTCAGTGACCTGCAGCAGCTGCTGCCACGGGCTGGGCATCCCAACAGACCCTCCTGAAACACACTGGGACAGTTTGTGTTGAGACCTCTGGACAAACAAAGGAGAGGAACTGCACAGAGCAGCCAGACTTGGGCACAACTAACCCTGGCTGGGATGTGAGCCTGCAGGGGGAAAAACAGGGCCCCTGCTACCAAAACAGAGAAGTAATAAAAACATACACGTTACAGCCATTTTTCTGGCTAGAGAACTTTTATGCACCTGGGACTGCCAGCTCCAGGAGGAAAGGCTGGCAGGGACACAGGCAGGACAGGGGGCAGCCAGGACTGTGGGGTGAGGGTCTGGGTTCTGTCTGCCAACTGTGTGGAAGTTCAGTGCTGGCTGGCACATGCTGTCACCACAGAACAAGGCAGAGCTGCTCTGCACGCCCTCAGTAGGGGCCCTGCCTCTGCCAGCTGCAGCAGAGGAGCTGCAGGGATGGATGGGTGTGCATGGAGGGGCTGCAGGTATGGGTGGGTGTGCATGGAGGGGCTGCAGGGATGGATGGGTGTGCATGGAGGGGCTGCAGGGATGGATGGGTGTGCATGGAGGGGCTGCAGGGATGGATGAGTGTGCATGGAGGGGCTGCAGGGATGGGTGGGTGTGCATGGAGGAGCTGCCTGACATTTGCTGGTACACATGAGCTCTTAGTGCCAGGGAAAAGCTGCCACGGAGTTTCCTCCACTCGAGGGGATCCCCTCCTTGCCCTGGTGGCTGAAGTGTCAGTACATCCCCATCTAAACCCTCATCTCTCAAAAACCCGGCAGATCGTGACAGAGAAACAGCCTGTCAGGAAACATCTGCTCCTCCCAGCTGGAGGAGGGTTGGTGGCCGATGTGTGACGAGTGCCTGCGGCCCCTGTGCCTCTCCTGGCGGACAGACAGCGACGGGGAAGTGCTGCACACCACAGCAGCGCCACAGCAACGGGCTTAGATGCCTGTCCTTCACCTCCGAGCTCCCTGGGGGAACCCTCCGGGTTAAGGGGAAGAAAAAAAAATGTTTAAAAAGCACAGCAAGCAGGTGGGAAAGCTCTCTCCCTTTTCCTGAGAAAACCCCTGGGTGTCACGGGCTCTCTTGCCGAGGCACACGGAGCAGCGCGGAGAGCGGGTGACTCAAAGCCTCTTCCCCTTTTCCTGCTCACCGTCACCCCGCTGAGCGCTCGAAAACAAAGCGTGTTTCGGTTCCTCCGGCAGCCGCTTCTGACGCTCCTGAAACCGGTGACTCATCCGCGAACAGGCTGAGCGCAGAAATAAACGAAGCCTCTCATCAGAGCACAGAGCAGGACCCTGGTGCGAGCTGCCCCAGCAGCCCCGGCACTTCCCGCTGCCCTGTGCCCCCACCAGACACGCACCCCTCACCCCCGGCAGGCATCCTTCACCTCCGACAGTCACCCCTCACCCCCGGCAGCCACCCCAAACCTCCTACACGCACCCTACATCAGCGGCAGGCACCCCTCAGCTCCCACAGGCACCCCACAACTGTGGGACACAAGCCCCCAGGCGCTCAGGTGGTGGCTCCTCTGCTCAGCTGCCAAGTGTACACCCGTGGCTTCTGCGGAGTTGATTTACTCAATAATAAGAAATTGAAGAATTATTCCTTTCACACCAACCCCTGCACCGAGCAGTGTGTCCCCAGACGCCACCCTGGCGCTGCTGTGACGGGGCTGGGGTCCCAAAATCGGGGCACAGCACCCAGGGGCAGGAGCACCCTGCTGGAAGAGCAGCCCTCCCGTGCAAGGACACCCACCCGGCTCGGCGCTGGCCAGGGGATGGCAGCCGACGCTCACCCACCACCCCTGGGTGCTGCTGCTCCCGAGCCCCGAGTGCCCGGCCACAGCCAGCCCCGGGACAATGACACCTCCCTGGAGCTCTGCAGGGACCGGGGAGCTCACAAGGCATTGCTATAATGCAGAGATCTTTTTAAGAAAATTAAAGCCCACGGTATCCTTCAAAAGCCACTGGAGTTTCTTGGGTCACAGCACGGCAGATTTCATTCTGACATGCTTTAAGTTTTAAAAAAAGCCTGACTTAAATTCCCAGATTATGGCTGTGTCAGGGGAATTTTCAAGCATAAACACTCAAGAGCTGAGGTGCTCAGGGTGAGTGGTCCCACTCAGATTTTCACCTCTGAAAATCTCAGTGGCTGGAAGAGCAGGATCAGGGAGCCTCGTATGAAAGGGAGCTCAGCGAGAGCTCACACAGGTGTGGGTGCAAGACCACGAGGGAAGGTTTCTACAACTTCAAACAGCCCCCTCTCCCCTCACACGATGAACACAAGAACACTTTCCGGCAATGAGAACACGAGGGTGTGCTGAATTTAATAAAATTGCCACGTCTTCCCCAAATCCGCATACAAAATAAAACAGCTAAACCATTATTTACATCCAGGCAGCTGCAATACCAAGCAATAACTTTAGCAATAGTTTTAAAAATAACTCTGCAGTGTGCACAGATCAGATATTTCACAACACAAAGGTTGAAGTTAGCACTGCACTGCTATACTTAGTTCAGAAATATTACAGTGTTCCAGATAAAATGCTTCTTTTAAAAACAGACAGCTCAGGAAGTGGTTTATAGATTGACAAAACATGACACATTTTTCTTAGGGACTGAGAACCACAGCAGGCTTAGACACAAAGTCATAGCTACATTCAAAATACATCTGGTCCATTTATGCCAAAAATATATTCAGCGTAAAATTACAATTTATTGCACATTTCTTATATTCTGTAGAAATATATTGTACCTCGAACAATATATTGTTCTGCCTGTTAGAGCAGAACATGGACATCTTTCCCTAAAGGCTTTGGGGGGTTGGGGTCCCACAGCCCGTGGGGATGATCCCTGCAGTCACAGACACACAGTGTGCACAGCCAAGGGCAGAGCAGGGCACATGTTTGCAGTGCTGGGGACACCCAGGTGCTGGCCCGGGGCTCCCAAGGGACACCTCAAGGACACCCCAAGGACATCCTCACAGACCCCACAGAACCATAGCAGAGGGATTTGAGCCGTAACCTTCACCAACACAAAAATGTGTTTGTGCCTCCCCACCTGTGGGAGGGTGAGCCCACCTGTGGCACCCACCCTGCTCAGAGCCCTGCAGTGCCACCCTGTCCCTGTCCCTGTCCCTGTCCTGTGAGCCTGTCCCCAGGCTAAACCCAAACCTCTCCCTCCAGGAGCCAGGGGGAGCTGGGGACAGCCTCGAGCCCACCCCTGGCACAGCAGCTCCAGGCAGAGGGGACTGAGGAGAACTTGCCCTGCTCAAAGTCCAGACCCATTGTAGGGACTGGACACATTTCTAAACTAAATTTCTAATTTATTTATAATTCCTGAATCTAGTACCAAGCAAAGAAGTGACACAGCAATGACTAAAATATTATAGGGTTCTTTACAGTATCATGTGAGGGAATGAGCTTGATTAAGTGCAAATTATAAAAGTGCAGAGGAGATTACAACCTGAATTTCTAAAGGAGTGTCTGGGGGTAGCAGTTCAAGTAACACAAAAAAAAAAAAAAAAAATTAGGTGCTACAAGAAACATTAATTAACTTTCCCTTTCAGTGCATAATCCCTACATTAAACTTTAGATTGTTATTAGAAACAAATTATGAAATATTGGTAACTTCCCCCAGTTAGAAGCATCAATTAGAAGAGGCTGAATGTGGTGACAGATTTTGAGCATCCTTGACCTTGAAAATTTTCATGAGCTTAAGAACTTGTGCTTTAAGTGAAGATTATCAGGAACATTACAACCTCTGAGGAAAGCCAAGCCTCCCTAAACTGCACAGAAGTGTCTTGGCATAACCTCTGTGCTTAAATTAAAACAGAAACCCACATGGAGGGGAAAGGCCACTAAAACAAGAGTTCTTTGGAGTTCTTCTGAAGGAGTGTAGAGTTTACAAACATTTCAGAGCTCAAAACAAGAACATCAGCCCCTTGGCTCAGTTGTGTTCATCTCTAGCTCATCCAAATGTACATTCACCTCTCAACAACAAAAGAGAAAAGAAAACCAGTGCAAAAATACTGAGTTAGGTGAAAAGCCAGGGCAAACAGACCACGATGTCTGATGCCAAGAGATATGTCCAGGGAAAAGGTTAAAGCACTTCTGGGGCCGCAGCTGTGACCTGTGTGAGGAGTAGCTGAGCCTGAGCATCCTCCACCCACGCTCCCCAGCCAGGCACCAAAAGGGTCTTGTTCAAATTACCGAGCTGCTCAACAATTTTCAGAGACTCCAGGGGGGAAACTGGAAACATAAACTCTTTTCCTACTTAAAAAAAAAATAAAGCTTTAATTCTTCCTTTTAAAGATAAGGATTTTTTAAAGTATGTTCTTGTACATACTACAGGAACAGATGCTGCATCTTAGGTTTGCATTATTTTTTTTTTATATATAATCAAGTCAGGACCAGGCTTTGGATCATGTAGTTGCCAAGATTATCCCTCAAACCTACAAAGTCACATCACTGAGCTGCACAGGGTAGCTGAAGCACATAAGAATTGAATCACAGAACCCCAGAATGGTTTGGGTTGGAGGAGACCTTAAAGCTTGTCCCGTTTTTCCCCCCTGCCTTGGCCAGGAACACCTTCCACCAGACCAGGCTGCCGTGGATCTCTAAGACAACCTGAATTATCTCAGAGAAACCAGGCTGGAGAGAAACCTGCCAGCAGCCGAGGGAAACGCTGTGCTGCTCACAAAGCCCGGCATTGTCCTGGATGAGCAGGAGTGACCGAGCCCTGTGCGAGCAGTAAACTGCACCATGGGCAATTAGCAAAAGGCTATCCACGGGCAATTAGCAGCCACCAAGGATCCGCAGCGTCCTGAAGATGAGGACAGCAGCATGAAACCCGGAGTGAGGACCACTGACACCCACACTCAGTAAAAGTTTAACACATTCTTCCCCAAAATAGCTCCAGTCAGGAGATTTTGTCCTGAAGACTGATCTACACACCGTGATCAGCCAACAGTGCCTGCCACGGAGCTGCCACATCAGATTCTGCAAAGATTCCTGTTCTGGAAACACCTTTGGGATTCACTTCCATGGATCAGCTGCATTCAGAAACATTTGAAGAACCATAAGGCTATGAAATGTATAATTTTGCCTATTAAAAATATTCCAACACTGTGTTCAAATATGTGGGCCATGGAGTGGGCCAAAATTCACAAAATGCCAGAACATTGTTGAATTTCAACACAACAACCCACTGTGCTGGCTTGTGATATGATGGAAAGCTGGTCAGAAATGTTAATGTTCATCACCAGCCTGGTGCTGTTGCAGAGTTCTGCAAGAACCCTCTGAACAGGCTGCATTGGATTTTGTTAAAGCTTTCCCCTAATACATCAAAAGGCACTAAAAAATGCTGCCAGTGATTGAAAAAATGTTGCTAAAAAATAAATATTTTCTCAGTTTAGGTAGAATTTCTCCTGTTCCATCCCTTCACAGCTAACAGAAAAGTATTGCCTCTATTTTTTTTCCTACTAACTGTTAAAAGGAAAAGTTGTCCTTTGATTGATCTGTTTGACGAAAAAAAGACAGAGTTAAATAACTCAAATTTTAACCATGATATTATATGTGAAATTGAGACAACAAAAATAAATGCTAGTAGGGAACTGACTCAATGGTTTTGTTCATAGTGTACACACTTAGTGGAACTTCCATATTTTCTAATTGCCTTGTTAATTATAAATATAGTAATTCAAAATGCATTTACTGACAACCCCTTTTCAGATCCCTGGAAAAATAGTAATAATAATAATAATAATAATATTTTAAATGGGTAAAAAGCTGTGTTAATTTGGGTTTTTAGTTGGTTTGAGGACAGAACAAACAGGCATTAACCAACACCAGACACTCCCAGGACGTTTGGGGCCTGACACAGATGAGAAGCACAAGAGCCAAAGGTATTTTTACACTGTCATGATGCTTCAAGCTCCTTCCTGCGATTCACTGGTGTCTGATTTCCTCAAAAAACCCGAAGCAAGTCACGGACTTGCTGTACCAAACCCGAAGGGCGAGTCCCGAGCTGCCCGGTGCCGCAGCCCTCGGGGCCGCTGCTCTGCCTCGGGCACGGAACCGCAGCGTCTGAGGTAGACCAGAAACGAAAACACGACCACACGTGGGAAGATGGACAGCGGAACGCCTTCCCCTCTCGTCCCGGGGGAGTCTCTCAGGCTTTGGAGTCCTCGGGCACGCAGAGCTGCGAGATTGTCTTCTTGACACGCAGCGCGGTGAGACGAGCGGCGCCGCTGGCACGCCAGCACTCCCGCATCAGCCGGCCCAGCACCCGCAGAGCCTGCGGGGAGGAGGGCACGGAACGGACAGGGTGAGGGGACAGGGCAGCCCGGGATACAGGCAGGGATACAGGCAGGGATACAGCCAGGGATACAGGCAGGGGCTGCAGGGACAGGAACGGCACGGTACAGACAGGGTGAGGGGACAGGACAGCCGGGGATACAGCCAGGGACAGAGAACAGCCGGGGATACAGGCGGGGATACAGCCAGGGATACAGCCAGGGACAGAGAACAGCCGGGGATACAGGCAGGGATACAGCCAGGGACAGAGAACAGCCAGGGACACAGGCAGGGACAGAGAACAGCGGGGATACAGCCAGGGATACAGGCAGGGGCTGCAGGGACAGGAACGGCACGGTACAGACAGGGTGAGGGGACAGGACAGCCGGGGACACAACCAGGGGCTGCACAGACAGAGAACAGCATGGGTACAGACAGGGGTGCAGGGAGATAGAACAGCACCTGGGGTACAAATAGGGGCTGCAGGGGGTCAGAAAACAGCCAGGGACAGAACCCACCCCCTGCTTTCCGGTTTTAACACAGGGAGATAAAGTGAAACTCTCTGAAACGTGACACAACAGCAACAGCAGCAATTAAGACCTGCTTTGGACAGCATTGAGCACTTGGTGCAAAGAGCTTTCTCTGTATTGATCTGAAGGAGAAGTAGACATCTGAAACTTCTAAATTCAGGAGAAGCTGTCTTGAGTGCCCTGTCTCTCACTGAAAAATTCTGTCTTAATTTAAACTTGAAAATATAAATAACAAAATAAAACTAGGGGGGGAAACCCACAAAATAAACCTAGAATAAACTAGTAAACTGCTTTTACCTCACAGCTTTGCCACTGGTTTGGAATACTTGGTCTGAGCTTCTGTTCACAGACAACCCTTCTCATATCTTCTATCGAAGGATCAGAAGGCACAAGGTCATAGTAAGGCAACTGGTATTCCTCAGTGATTCCTGGAGAAGATTTATTGTGTAGGTGCCCATGGCAGGGGTGGATGAGAAGAGCTTTAATGTCTCTTCCAAGGCAAACCCATCTGGGACTGGATGAAAAGGCCAAAGCCTCACCTCCAACAGAGCACCTCCGGGCTATCTCCCAGTACACCAGCCCCAGGGAGTAAATGTCTGCTCGCTTGAAGGACTCAAAGATGTTCGTGTTCATCGCATCCTCCAGGATCTCGGGGGCCATGTACCTTGGGAGCACACAGGGTCAGTTGGCTGGGGCAGCTCCTACAAAAGGCCACAGCTGTGCTGCCAAGTGCCAGGGCCCTGTGACCCCTCGTGATGCTGGCAGCTGTGCCCTGCCCAGCCCAGAGCACCGAGGGGAACCAGAGTGACCAGCACACAATGTCCCACACAGGACAGAGAGCTCCACTCCACAGCAGGGTCTGCAACATCCTCACCCACCCATGTACCTGTGGAGCAGATTAGCCTGCCAAGCCTCTGCCCTGGAGGGGTGTCCCTCGAAGGGACTGTGCTAAGCTCATCTCATCCCTCCCTGGAGAGAGAACCCTTAGATGAGGCTGTTCTCTCTGGTCATGGAGAGTACCCACAATGCTCTGATAATGCCCATGAAGATTCTTTCTAACCCAGTGGTTTTCCCCCTTTGGTTCCACCCTCACTTTCCCCCATAAATAGCCCAGCTTCTGCCCAGTTCAGCAGGGAGCTCTCCTCCCTGGCCCCCTTGCAGGGTGCCAATAAAGGCAACTCCTGTGGAATCACCACACCACTCTCCTGACTCTGAGTCACCTCACAAGGCAGAGCTGAAATCACTGCTAAGAGCTGATCTCCTGCAGCCACAGGCTGTGCCCACCCTGCTGAGGTCACCCAAAGGACTGCCCAGACCCTGGAAGGCTGTCTCTTGAGAGACCTCTCTCTCTGGGAAGATAGCAGCATCCTCTCTGATCACAGACCCCTCTGTCATTCTCACCCACCCACCGGGGGCTGTGGCCATCCCTGCCCGGTGCCAGGGGCAGAGGGGACGTGGCTGCTCCAGGGAAGGGCTGTGAGGAGCCGTGCCCAGGGCACCAGGCCGGGCTGCAGCTGCCTGACCCACCTCCTGGTGCCCACACGGGGGTTCTGGGGGATGTCGATGGTGTTGAGCACCGAGTCGTGCTTCACGGCCAGCCCCAGGTCGGCGATGGCGCAGGTCTCGTTCCTCTTCACCAGGATGTTCTTGGATTTCAGGTCCCGGTGAGCGATCGCCGGCTTCCCTGGGAAAGAGAAACCGCCTCCAGTTTGGATAACAACAGCGTGGGTTTTAATAGAATGAGCAAGGACATAAAACCCATTTTATTGGCTTTTGTTACTGTACCCTATAGAAATATTGAACCAAGTAAAGCTCTGCTAAATGTCATCAACTTCAAAAGAAAACTTTAGGGGCATTTTTGTTTTAATGTCTCTATTTCAGGAATGAAGCATAAAAAGAGAAACAGGAAGCTCACCTTTCAAATTATTTGGAAAATCACAGAATCGCTGAATGGATTGGGTTGGAAAAGACCTCTAAGACCACCGAGTCCCACCACTCCTCAGCACTGACAAGGCCACCCACCACTGCCCAGGGCAACAGGTACTGGGGTTAGACAAAGCTTTCCATGAAGAATTTTTTCCTAATTTTTCCTTCATTAGCACTCACTCCCCTTCAGCAGAGCTGCTTCTCTGGGCATCTCTTTAAAGGCACGGATAAGGTGCAGACAATGGGAAGGGAATGTCCCTCCGCCCTGCCTGCACTGCATCACTCACACTCGCACTGTTCCCCCTGGTGTTGGCAGTCTGGAAAACACCTCACGGCACCACATCACCCACAAACCTTTTTGAGAACACTGACCCTCCTTAAAACACCGGAAGGGAACGCGGGAGGGGAGCACTTGCCTTGCGTGCCAACGATCTCCATGTGGAGGTGGGCCAGGCCACTGGCCACGGACAGGGCCAGCCTGACCATGCCCTCCACGGTCACCGTGCCTCTGTTCAGGTAGTCAAACAGGGAGCCCTGCTCGTGGTACTCCGAGACGAGCCACAGCTGAGTCCACGTCCCATTGTCTAGCCAGAGGAAGCAAGAGTATTAAAAATATCAGCTGGGGAAAGCCTTCCCCTTCTTGGGGAGTGCAAGCAGGAAAATGTGCTGGCTGTGGCACCGGGCAGGAGCTCAGGGCAGCCACACAGCCCGGGGTCGTGTTTCAGGTGCAGTGGGGGCTGAGACAGACACCCAGGATTTAGAGAGTGCCATCATTGGGGTTGGGCAGCACTCTGAGACCACTGAGCCCAACCATCACCCCAGCACTGCCAAGGCCACCACAGACAATCAGGGAATTATTTGGGTTGGAAAAGTGCTGGAATTCTGGAAACTTAGAATTTGGGGTTTTAGCATACAGTAATATGTGTGAGTCAAGATGGAGGGCTTTGGGAATTGTCTGAGTCCTTCTTCTTCACCTTCTTCTTCATGGGTTTGGGTGGTTTTCTGTAACTGGTTGATGGAGTCTGCATTGGGGACTTCAAGTAGCTATTAAACTACTAAGTATTTTATTAAACCCAATAACTAAGTAGTTAGTTATTGGGTTTAAAATAAAAATAATTTAGGTGGCATTTCACAATTGGACAGGTTGTCTTTGAAAAGACCTGGCAGAGATAGAGAAGGACTCATTTCACCTCTTTTCTCTTACTTGTTAGTTAGAGCTCACAGCTCATGAATCTGTAAATAGATAAGATATAATAAACATCCAAGTCCAAACACCAAACCTATGTTTCTCATGTACTAATCCTGATCTTGGCAAGGAAAAAAGGAAGGCAGAACCTTCACCAAAAGCTCTCTGGGAGGCCAGGAGCCCATGCTGGCCTCGCTGCTCACCCTTGTTGTCAGCAGCAATGAAGCCCAGGATGTTTTCGTGCCTCAGCATGACTGTCTGGTAGATCTCTGCCTCCCGGAACCACGAGCGCTCGTCTCTGGAGGAGAAGATTTTCACAGCCACATCCTCCCCGCACCATTTCCCACGCCAGACTTCGCCGAACCGGCCTTTCCCCACAATCTCCTGCAGGACAATGGTCCTGGCGATGGTTCTCTGGACCAGCAGAGGCAGACCTGGTGAAAAAGAGGGACAGGAATCTGTGAAACGCTCAGCTGGGGCCTTCCAACCAGCACTGCCCTTCCCAGGGAGCTGCACTCATGGCTTTGCTTTCCAGCACTACCAAGGGAAAATCCTCCCCAAACAATATCTCCTCAAATCAGACTTTGATGTTGCTTCCCCGTGTCTGTACACAGAAAAAAAAAACTTTTTAAAACCCCAGTAAAAATTTAAAATTTGACCCAAACGACTCCATTTGGTTTGATACAGACTGCAGCTGTCCTGCAGTCAATTTGTTGCTCTACTCTGGCTGAAATTTTTGAAAATAAAAATAAATTATTATAGCGGCTCCACTGTGCTTTGCCAGCCAAAAACCCTGCTTGGTTTGATTTAATTCCATGTTTGTTGGGGCCTTAAAACAAGGATTTTTTTTTTTTTTTTTAAATAACTGCAACCTTGATTTTGGCTGAAATCAGGACCAATCACCCCAGTGGCATGGGTCTCTGGCTCTGCTCAAGTCCAGCCTGTTCCTGGCTCAGGGATGGCTGGGAACAGTTAAAAACTTCAGCACAAATAAAGCCAAAGTCTGCTCATTAGAGCTGTGAAAAAGCATTAGGGAAGAACAACAACTTAATCCTCAGAGGTATGCAGCTCATGGAAATAAATTAAATCAGGCATCATTTGTAAATTTCTCACTTACAAATAAAAGCAAGCATAGTTTACATACTTTTCAATCAAAGTTCTAGTCAGGGAAAGTTGGGCTGTACATCCCAGACGTGCCACTGGTCAAATGAGCTGGAATTTGTGAATTCTCACTTCATTTTTAGGTTTCTTTGGTTTAGCAAGTTCTCGATAGCAACGGAGGCGTCACAGTCGGGAAGATATCAGAAATGGGAAAAGTGTTAAAAAGATCAATGCTCTGCTCAAAATAAGAAATTGGAGGAACATTATTCTGCTGTGAAACAAAAGATTTCAGCAGCAGCGGCATCCTGAGCCGCTCAGGCGAGTTCAGCACCTTTCACCATCAGCCACGTTGTGTCAGCCGGCAGCGCTGGATTCTGATTTCTGAGATTCTTTAACACTGGGTTCTGATTTCTGAGCCCCCTTTTTAACTCCTCCTGTCCAACAAAGACCCGAATCGCTGCAGTTTGGCAGAAGAAGAGCGCGCAGAGTCCCAGCGAGGGTGGAGCGACACAAACCCCGCGGCGGCGGGCAGAGCACGCACGTACCGGAGCCGGAGCCGGAGGTGGTCATGTCGTAGATCAGATCCCGCAGAGTCTTCCCGGAGCTCGCCAGGGCCCCCTCGCACAGCGGCTCCTCCACGTTGGGCGGTTTGGGCCCCCGGCACCGCCACCCCCGGGCCGTG
>VWYP01017663.1:637508-746120 GCA_013400435.1 Pycnonotus jocosus | reverse complement strand
AGACATATCCATCTACCATACCTGCATGGCCACACGAATCTAATAAAACCAGAAATATATATAGGATGGGCAGAGAGAATTAAGATGCCCCCAATGACTGCATTTGCAATACAGGGTGCTCAAAACTATTTGCAGAATCAAAGGATAACTTGTTGGAGCCCAGGGCATCCCTTTGGCTGCCCTGGGGGCTCAGGAGCCCTGGCAGGGCAGTCTGGGAACCGAGCAAAGGAGGTCTGAGTTTTGTCCAAGGGGATTTGATACCTGTCCAGCGGGGTGAACAGGAGGGTTTTAGTTCTGTCCATGGGGGTCACAGACCCTGGCACAAAGCAGAGATGAATTACAAGTCTCAAGAGTGTGAAACACAGTAGTTTAGCTTATCACAGGGTGAGAAATATGTAGTTTTGGGGTTTTAGAATGGGGGTAGATGAAAACAAAGATGGAGATTTTGGGGCGGTCCCTAAAGTTCTTCTTCTTCCGCGCCTCCATCTTCTGCAGCGACGTGGCACAAGATAATTCACAGAGATTGGGTCAAGTAAAGATGTCCTGTTTAGTGTAAATAGTGGACATTGGTAGGAAATTGTGAATAATATGTTCGTAATAATCAGTATAAAAGACGACGACCTCCCATGGGAGGAGGAGTTGTCTGATGGCCAATGGACCTTGCTGGGCACAGAGAGAGCTGTGAGATAAGAAATAATAAACAAAGTGATAGACCTTGGAGAAACAGAAGCTTGAAGCCTCCGTCTCTTTCTTGCATCTGGATCAAAGATTCCAGGAGGGCAAAAAGGACTCAAACCACCTGAATGTTGGAAATCCAACCCAAGAATAACTGAGGTGAGAAGGGACCTCTGAGGTCATATAGTCAACCTCCCCTAGGCAAAGCAGAATCAGCTAAAGAAGGTTGCCTAAGACTCCATTCAGTACCTTTTTTAAGATCTCCGAGGATGGAGACCACACTCTCTACACAGCTCGTCCTCATGTTCAATCAAACTGAGGATAGCAGACTTTTTTATTTACACAGAATTTTCTGTTTTTCTGTTTGCCTCTTGTCCTGTCACTGGATACCTCTAAGAAGTCTCCTGTTCCATCTTCTCCATCAGGTGTTTATGCACCTGTCATCCTCTATCACATTCTGTCTCTTTTTTGAACAGCAAACCCTGAAACTAGAACAGCATTTAAACTGGTAGCATTTAAACTGCTACCAAGAAGAATGGAAGATTTATTGAGAGTACTTTCCATATGAAAACCCTTTGTGGAAGCACCAGATGTGTCCTGCTACAAGAACAAAGATGGAGAGCCTTCAAAAAGTATGAGCAATCACCTGTTGCTCTGGCTCATGCAGAAGTTATGATGGTAGAATGCACCCGAATTTTCACACCTCTGCACGATGAGGAGGGTGTCACTTTACTGAAAATGCATGGAATTTGAGTAGATGTTGCTTCTAAATCACCATGAATCACTTCTTTTTAAGATGAGCAATCTCTCACCCCTCAGAATGTTATAATGAGATGCATCTCAGTCAGTGCAGAAATACAGGTTAGCCATGACAGATGTCTGTTGGTATTTTACACTGCAATGACACAGACTCCGAACTTCAGAAGGCTGAAAATTGAGTCTTTTATTTCTGGGATGTGTCTCCCTTCTCATACTATTTTACACAGACCAATTTGATTGGTGAAACAAAGGCAAACCTCTTCACTCACACTGGCCAAATCAGAGGGACACCGAGGAAAAGCCGCTCTTGACAAAAAGAATGCACAACATGCTATAGTTGGAAAAACATTTGTCCTGTTTACAGAAAATTCCCTGGGAAAGGAATTTCAGAAACCAAAACATGTCAGGCAAGAAACCAGGACTACAGAATCTCTTCAACCTTCCTAAAGGAAGAAATGTGTTCATTATCAGCCCAATCCTGAGGGAGACTAGGCAGATCAGCAGCAGAGTGCCCAGCAACACAAACTATGTCACACACACTGCAAGACTCCAAGTACATGGAAAAAATCATTGTGGGTACCAGTGATTAAAACAGATCAGAGCTGGAGTGGGCACTGCCTTGTTTGATTGGTGGTTTTCTAACATTCCAATGATGAAACTTCAAGCCCTTCTGCCATGACACATGAAGATAAGACCACATCCATAAGAATTGCCTTGTCTGTGGGTACATACATACATATATGGAGAATATTTTTTTTTTTCTCAGACCCTTCTAACTCAAGGGTGTTTTCTAGCCCAGTTTTGGGTAAACGGAGGAACAACAGCTGTAACATGAGTGACCCTCTCAGTAGGCATGAAAGTGACTCCAAGAAGGGTTTTCTGTGTCCCATTGAAAATAACTTCACCTCTCTCATCTTGACCCACAAATTTACCTCTTCAGGTCCTTTTTAATGCCATCATGATTGTGTCTCTGTATCACATGCACTGCAGTTTTTACAGTATAACCTTGCAAGACACACAGAAAGTCAGTCTCTCAGGAATAGGATAAAGAAGGGATGCTCTGATTTGCATGTAATGAGCAGAAAAGGACCTTGCAGAGAATGTCAAAATGAAATGCTTGTCAAAGTGATATAGATTTTCTCTTTCACCCTGGCTGTGAAGAGGAAAGGTTAATCCCATTGTCTCCCTTCACATGAGAATATAAGTTTGAGACCACCTGAGGAACCTGAAGTTCTTGGGATCCTAGGAGTCAGGGCCCTGAGGGAATAGGATTATATAGTTGCCAAAACACTCTCCCTCATATTTGAAAAGTCACAGCAGTCAGGTAAAGTCCCTGGTGATTAGAGAGGTAAAAAACCTCACACTCATTTTTTTTAAAAAAGTAAAAAAACATATCAGCCTGTCAGCATCTCTTCTGTGCTTAGTAAGACCAAGGAACAAATCCTCCTGGAACATGAGTTGAAACACAGAGGAGAGGAAGGTGATTAGAAAAAGCCAACAGAGCTTCACAAAGAGCAAATGGTGCCTGGCAATGGAATGACAGCATCAGCAGGCAGGAGAGGAGCTGTGAATCCCATCTGCCTGGACTCCTGTAAGGCCTTTGACAAGACAATCCACAACAGCCTTACCTCTAAATTGGAGAGATATGGTTTGATGGATGGACTGTTGGATAAGGGCTTAGCTGGAAGGCTGGATCCAAAGAGTTAAAGGCAACTGCTCAGCGTACTGGTGGAAACCAGACACAGGCAGTGCTCCTCGAGGATCCATACTGGGACCAGGGTGATTTGATAAGTTCATCTCCAACACAGATAATGAGACTGAGGACATCCTTGGCAAGTTTGCAGGTGACAACAAGCTGTGTGGTGGAGTTGATTCAATACAGACAAGGGGCATTCAGAGGCACCTTAAAAGGCTTGAGTTGGGCCCGTGTGAACCTCATGAAGTTCAGCAAGGCCAAGTGCAAGGCCGGGTTGGATGGTGCTATCCAAGCAAGCTGGTGTAGTGGAAAGTGTTCCTGGCCATTGCAGGGGGTTCAGAAATAGATGATATTTCACTGTCCCTTCCATTCCAACCCATTTTATGATTCTATATGCACAAGTTTGATCTGGCCCACGTTTGGATTTATTTCCTTTGGGAAAACTCCTACCTTCTGTTTACCCACATGTATTCTAAAGAACAGGATTTTTAATGAGGAGAGTAAAATTGACATATTTGTGTTTGCAGTAACCAATCCTCCTCCACAGCTGAGATGGGGACAGTATTTAAATGACTTTTCTGCATCAATAATTTGGATTTCTGTAGCAGAAAATTAATTTGTCTCTTCTCTGTTGAAAATAACTCAATGCATATTCCTGTATCCCAGCTGGACTAGCAACAGAGGAGAAAGAAGCAACAGCACACCTAGTTGAAGAAATAGGATACAGAGCTCTTCCAAAAGACAATTATATTTTCATCAGATCCTGATGTGTATTTCCCTCTTAAACACAATACAAACAAAACTTGGAAGACAAAGAAACAGAAATAGTAATGAGCAAAAATAATTATTGTGTTCATGCCATACAGAGGATTGTACTGTAAAAATACAGAATAGTGCAGTGCAAGTTAACAACAGAAGTAGTGTAGCTTTTCATCTGATCCCTGCAAGAATATTTCCTTTCCTCTAACTTTTCATATTCCTGTGTAAACATCTGCTGCTGATCAGCAGCACCCAGGATGAAAAGGAGAATACTGGCCTAGATGGGCCTTCTACTGTGAGCCATTCTCATATTTAGCAAGACCATGTTCATCCTCAGGTGCAGAGTCATGGCCACATGAATACTCTCAGAGCCATTGCAAACAAGTTCAGTTCTCTTTGAATCGTGAACTACCATAATAGACATATTCACAAAAATCTTCCTGCTCCCTTCCCTGTACCAGTCCTACAGTCCAACTTCTGTTTCCAAAAATAAAAGAAAAAAGAAATCACACCTATACTGGCAAAATTTGCAGCCGAACCTTTTAACCTGAGTATTGAATTGCATTTTCAAAGCAGAACCTGTACTCGCAGATGTCTATCTTGTGATTACAGTCAGAACATAAACTTAAAGCCACACTGCTTGTCATTTCTTATTCAAAGCCTGGGTACAAAGCTACAGGTGCTGATGCCAGTGGCATATAATTTGCTCCTGCAGTGATATTCCCTGATTAGCCATCTGCTACTGCACCAAGAATTTTGTTACCTTCAGTTTAACCATGTCATGTTTTCAGCTGATCTGCATTTTGGTTTATGAAGGAACATTGCAGCAAAAGCACTAGTGGTTTATAAAGCTGGTAAAAACTGTCATAAGTGTAGCAGGAAACAGAAAATGCAAATGAAAACATTTCCCTGTTGTCTGCTCTCTGAAAATGACAATACATTTAAAGGTGAATACTTCATATTATCTCTACTTACATAGACATTACTTGGAAAGAGGTACTTGAGGTTTCTGTAAAAATTAAGCAAGTTCAGGCACTGAGAAAGGAATTAATTTGCTTCTGATAATATTCAAAAACGAGGCCAGAATTCAGAGTAGCACACAAGTAGAGACATCATGACAGGGAGGTATGGCATAGACACAAGGAGCCTAAAGAGATCAAGCAAAACTGTCTTGTCCAAAGGAACAGGAATATTAACATCCACATCAGAACGAAGTCAAACATTTTCCTTGGTAGTTTCAGCCACCCCTGCAGCCCTTGCTTGCCTGTAAATTTACTTATATTGTTGAGTATGTTTGTTTCAAATCATCTGCTTAAGAGCAGGGGCTAATGGAAAATAGAAATGGCCTTGGAACAATTAATGGAAGGCAAGTGCCATTAGATGAGCAAAGATTGAGGAGCCAGATGGCTGGTGTCGACGCTGACTTACAGCTACAGAAACTTGCCTGGCTTTCCCTGCAGAGAGGAGTGATTAGCTCTGGTGAAACTAGACTGTCAAATGTTCTCTCATAGCCTGTGTGTGTCAGAGGGGAGAGGGAAGACCGGTGTTGTTCACCCTAGATTTAAGGCCTGTTGTGTACTTTCAGGGCTCATCAGAAAGTCACAGACTAATCTTCACAAGGCAGATGAGCAGCACACTGAGCAGACCATACAGCGCTCAGAAGAAAGCAAAGCATCATCACAATTTGCTCATATTTACCCCATACTCCTCTTAAGATACAGGTCATTGTAGAGTGGTACACAAGTTGGCTGCTCTCAATCTTTACTAGCTGAAAATTCAGACTATATATTGGAACAGATCCTTATGTGGACACCAACTGAAACCTTTTGTGAGAATTTGAGTTGTATTTGCGGGGAGAAAATCCTTTGATGTTTTCAGTCTTTTTGGTAGAGCAAATCCCGAATAAAACCAAATCCCATCACACAAAATTGCACACCTTTTCCTGCAAGTTAGAACTTCCTTTCACTTTTATTTTTTATCAGATTCCCAAATGTCCTTCTTGGGTCAACCCAAGGAAAATAGATCCATAACAGAATGGACAACAGAATTTCTCTCCCAGTAGGGATATTGAGGTACCAGAAATCCAAACTGTTGCTGATACTCACTCAAAGAGATCCTGTTTGCCAGTATGTTTCAATATGAACATTTATTCTTCCACTCATAAGATTCTGTCTGAATCTTAAATACTTTTTATCATTCTGCAGGATCCATGACTGAAAGGCAGAATATAGCCTACAGATCCAATAAATCTTTTGGAAAAGAATTTTATCTGCATAAGAAATTTAATATAAATACAGAAGAATATATTTTTCCATATATGTAATGAAATTAAGAATTCGCTAAAAGAAATTCTGTTACCTGGCAAGTACAATCTAAGCTATTAATGTGTCACAGAATGTGTTAAAATACAAATTGAGGTTCCTATGAAAGGAGTTTGACTTTTACACGTTTGTGTTAATAGATTTTAAGGTGATACCAAAATCAGCTTATTAGGCTATGACAGAGTTTCCAGCTGGATTTCAAACACATCCATTTCTAGAATGAAAAATATGTTCTTGAAATATGCCATGGAAAGAAATATAAGGGACAAAAGAAAAAGAAATAACTTTTTTAATTTTATTTTCAGAAGAGAAGAAGGACCAGGAAAATACTGACATTTTTTCTTCCAATAGTGCAAACATTTATATTGCAGAAGTGACAAGAAGGTAGTCATTTTTCACATGGGTAAAAAGGAGGCAGGAACAGAGGAAGGAGCCCAGATGAAACAAATTAATAAACATCTCTAGCATATGGAAAAGAAGCTACTATAACTTACTAGGATATTTAAAGAAGTTGGTCTTCATGGGGAAGGGAATCCATTCTTCTCCCATGCTTGACCATCTAACTGAAATATCAGCAGGTTAAACAGATAGAAAAATAGGAAAAGTAGGAATCTACCAGACACTGCTCTAAGAAAGTGTTGGTCCCATTAAAATTTGAGTAAATTATTCATGTACTCTTGTCATGATCAAAAGGGCACAGGAATTAGCAGTGCATGCTCTGGGTGCCTTTGTGTTCCATGGAAAAAATTATTTTCATTTGGCACATGATTTTTAGTGACCTGATTTTGTTCCCTAGCAGTGATCAGCAGCTATCCTTGTGGGAAGCTGAGCTTATGCCCTTGGAGTACCTGAATATTTTGGAATACCTCTATAGTGGTACTTAAGCCATAGTAGGCATCATGAGCAACAGCAGCAAGAGGTATGGTATGTAGCTTAGTTCTTCCAAAGAACAACTTGAAGGTCTGTGGGGGATGTAAGGGAGACTCACCATGCAAGAAGCATGTCTTGTTTCTTTGAGTTATGTGTAGTGTGTGCCTTCATCAACAGCAGTATTAGAAACCACCCACTGCAGCTCCTGAGGAAAAATGCCATGGAGATCATGAAAGTGTTCCACCAAAATGCTTTGTTTTTCCTGTAAAAGTTGAACCCTCTGAGTTGTATTAATGGTTCTATTAACATGATTCCAAACAATCTCTGCTGCAAACTTACCAGTCTGAGTCCTCTCAATTCGACTGGGCCAAACCCAAGAGTCTCAGCAGAAGTAAGGGTTTATATTTACTGGTTGCTACAGGAGCAAAATTAATATGTCTTCTGCCATGCCTGCAAGACAAGGGAACTTGGGATGAAGGCAAAGGCAGCTTGATGTACCCTCTGAAGGTGAGGATCTGAATCTGCTGTAGCTCAGATCTGCTGTAGCTGTGTCTCTTAAACAGCTCAGGAAATGTGACTGGTTTGAAAAGAATCACAGCATCATAGAATCATTTAGGTTGAAAAAGACCTTCAAGATCACAGAGTCCAACCTAATGCTGCCAGGTTCAGCACTAAACCATGTCCCTAAGTGCCACACCTACATGTCTTCAGGGGTAGTGACTCAACCACTTATCTGGACAGCTCATTCTAACGTTTCCTAACATTTTTGGTGAAGAAATTGTTCTTAATATCTACTTTAAGACTCCCTTGGTACAACTTGAGGCCTTTTCCTCTTGTCCTATTTCTTGTTATCTGGGAGAGGAGACCAGTCCTGACCTTGCTACAGCCTCCTTTCAGGTAGTCATAGAGAGTGATAAGGTCTCCTCTGAGCCTCCTTCCTTCCTAAACAACCCCAGTTCCCTTTTCTGCTCCTCAATAGATTGTTCTCTAGATCCTTCACCAGATTTGTTGCCTGTTTTTGGATTTTTTTTTCCTTTTCTTTTTCTAAAAATTGATTTGAAATGCTGAAGCTGAGCCAAAGAAGTTCATTACAAGGGTGGACACATATGGAGGATGCACACGGGAAGAAAGAAAGCTGACTTTGGTGTTAGGTGTTAAAAATTTCAGAATGGACAGGATCAAACAACACTATTTGATATGGTCAGTGCTATCTAAACCACTAGTACTTGAAAATTCACTTTGACACAAAGAACTCAATGTGCTGAAAGAGCTTTGTTCCAGGAAAGAAAAGAAAACCCATTAACTCTGTGTGCACACAGGTTTGTGTGTATGCACACACATTTGGGGCATGCTTGTCCCACACACTTCAAACACAGGTTATCTGCCCACTTAGCACTCACTATATATACTTAAATGCCTTTATTTATATGGGAGATTTTCAATTGTGGTTACAGGAGCTATCAGTAGAAAGTATTACAAAAACATTTCTTGATTTTAATTTGTAGCATGCAGTCAAGTTTTGATGTTTTAGCAGACTTGCTACATATCATTTTTTAGCTCAGACAAAACTTTTAGAAGAGCAGGGCAACATTATCAGTGGGTTTTTAACTCTGATTAGTTAATACTCAAGGCTGAGTAACTCCTGAGAAGCTACTGGTAGCACAGAGTTAAAATTCTTGGAGGGAAAGATTACCCAGTGTGGTTTTGGACTCTTTTCCTTCCTTAAGTAGTAGTATATAGCCAAAGCAGAACAAAGCCCCTTCAGGCATGAAAACTTTTTAAAATCACAGCAAGTATTTTACAAATCTCTTCAGAATTGCTGGATTCTATGCAATGGCATGGAAGATGTCTTTGCCACGGAGAGAGTGAGGGCACAGTAAACTGCAAAGGTGGTTCAGTTGCAGGATTCTTCTTTTGGGTTATCCTCAGCCTGCTTGTGAATGGAACATTAGCATTGAAAATGGAGAGAGAAGGAGTAGAAAGCTGAACAGGTACAAATAACCACAGTGAAATGATTGGATATTATTTCATTCTCAGACAGATTTTTGCATCAGTCATAGATTTTATCAATGCAGCTAAGTTAAGGTTAAAACCATTTCTACCATAGATTTTCTGTTGTGGTCCCATATGTGAATAATCACTACCAATTTTACACTGTGATGTTCAAATTCAATATGAAGAGAAAAGGTCTAGTTTGTCTGGCACAGACAAAGCATAGATATTTTTAAATAGTATTAAATATACAAGTATCAATACACTGAAGTATCAATACATCGTTTAGCAAATAATCCACTGTTTTTCCTTCTTTGTCACCCCTTCACAGAACATTGTGGACATTTTCTCCTAGGTTTGTTCTTGGAAAGGAAATAAAAGTTTCCCATCACAAAGTGAATTCTCTTAGATCAGCAGAAAGTTTACCATGTGTTTTAGACTGCGAAGGCATGCATCACGGGCAACTTCCCAAGTCTGAATTTCCTGGTAGATATTCCTTAAGGTTCTCTGAGGAGACTTCCAGAAAACATTTTTGAGCTCTCTAAATTGGATAACAGTGTGATCCTTCCTACTTTTCCTTCAGCTTACAGCCTTTACAACGTAAAATCAGCAAATAGATGGGAGTGTGCAGCCACCAGTGGAGCATCTGGTGCAGCAGAGAGAAGCAGGCCAGGAGAACACAAAATGCTGAGTCTGAAAGATAAATGTCTCCAGAAAACCTCATCTATGAGAGTGAACTTACTTGTGCCTGCATCAGTAGCAGCCAGGCTCAAGTGTCCACTCTAAAGAGCATCTCTGGGCTACATGGACCATCAATCTAAGCCAGAGAAAAAATTCCTGTTCTATAGGTAAAAGTTATTATTCACTCCTAAAAGGAGACCTGTAAAAAATGAAAAACTTGAAAATGTTCCACTGGAAAAATATAGAAATTTTGCAAAGTTCTTTTCCCTTACTGTGTCTAAAAATATATTTGAAGCTTGTAAAAGATAAAAAGGGATGGTTTTGAGGGGTTTTATTAGAAACAATTTATCAGTTTGCAGCCATGGAAATTAAAAATTTAGCAAATGCTTATTAACATGTGAGGAAAATTGGTGGAACATCCATTAACTGCAACTAAAATATTAATAAAATGCTCATAAACATCACAAAAGTGTAGAGCATTACCAGTGTCCCTTGAGTCACACATAAGTATAGATAAAGATGTCCTCTGCAGTAGGATTATTGGGGAACTGCTCAGATTCCAACTCCATCAGCATTTTACCAAACACTACTACTATTCCAAGCAACAGATCATCTTTGAGAACACACACTCAGACTCTTCTATAAAACATTTATACACACCGGGTTTTGGTTTTGTTCAGAGGGTTTGGATCATTGTTCTTAGTGTTTATCTACTTTCTCTACTACTTTCTCCTAGATCAGAACTCATTTTTTGAGAAAACTTTCTTCTGTTTAATTTGACCATCCAATTTAATTTGGTACAACTTTTCATTTGAGATGTTTATCTTTCAAGTTATGTGCAAGCAGATAAAAATTAAGTTAAAAATCCCCTTTAAACTCATAACCCCAGACTTTGTATGAGAAAGTTTGTATTTTTATACATATTATACACTGGATTTCTAGTAATACTATGTAATCTCATATTTTCCATTTTTTCATGAGCATGAATATCTGTCAGAGAGGCAAAACTTCCAAATTTTATACCAAGGAACAAATAAATTACATTTGCCCAAAACTATCAAGAAAAATGAGTAGAGAAACAACTACCAAGGAATGCAGGAAATCCACACTGAGATCCCTGTAATGAATCAGGCAGAGGTGAAAGCTGACACTGTCCTTCACCCCGGATGAATATACCAGGCACTATAATCAGTGTGTCCCTTCTTGCCTAAATTATTATTAATTACTTATGAAATAGGGCACAGCTGCAACAGGGAGACAGAAAAAAAATCATCCTACAGCAGTCAGCAGTCCAGCAGTTCAGCATCTCCAGGGAGGTTTGTGCCCTCTGAGTTTTCAGGTGGGTCTGCCATTTCCTCCCTGGCCTCAATCCACAGCCCACCACTTCCTCCTGAGGAACATGGTATGAAAAAATTCCTCACAGGAATTCTTGGTTTGGTGTAATCTAATGAGGTCTCTCAGGTCTCTCTTCTCATTTTCCAAATACTCAGCATTTGGAGAGACAACATCTGAGATACAGAAACACCCTATTCCACCTGCCCAAGCTGCTATCCACTTTTCTTACAAGACATTATTAATTTCTAGCATTGAGCCTTGTCTCCACTTCCGTTTGTCAGCACAGTGGAGGATGAAGGTGGTCACTCTTGCCTCCTCACTGTCATGACAAGGAGGAGAAGGTTTTATCTGACAACACAGTGAAGCAGAAAGCCCTTTTCCTGAGCAATACACAGATTTTTGGGGAGAAGAGGGGCAAGTCAGGCGCCATTACTTGGTTCCTGGCATTTCTGTCATGATGTCCAACAGGTAACGTCTTCCACAAGTCATTTGCTGTTGTTCTATGACCACCAGCATTTCAGAAATATTACTCAAAAACCACATTTTCAAACTCCCTCCTGGGTCTTCCCATGTGAAACTAAGGGATCTGTTAAACAGGCAGGACATATAGATTTCCTTAGTCTCACAGCTTGCACTCGTGATATATCCTTTATGCAAAGCACTGATAAAGTACCACTATGGAACAATGGCATATATTTAAACATAAATAAATACTAGTCACAGGGAGCCAGAAACAACCTCATGGAATCCGAACCTTATGTGGCCAGACTGGTGAGTGTCACCGAGACAGCACTGAGTGGCAGTTCTATGAATTATCTGCCCCAGACAGGATCTCTTCAGTGCCATGGCATGAGGTGCAAAGACAGACTGGTCACATGAGGCCCTGAAGAGATGGACAGGTCTGTTCTCGAAAAGGCTGTCTCTACCTAGCCTAGTCATTGGGCTCTAAAGCACACCAAGTCCTGTAATAGGGCCTTAAGTATGTAGAGGCAAAATCCCAAAAGTCTGCTGAGTGAGTAAGTGGATCCTTCTGCTGCTGAGGTTTTCCTCAGATTCATCTAAATTATGCTACCACTTTCCAGGTTGGGGAAAAATATTGACCATAAACTGAACATTTCCAGCAGGAGGAAATTTTAGGCCATTATTGTAGATGCATTTCTTTTTTAAGAGGTGTTTTACTGAGTGCATAAGCTATAGCTATATGGATTTGGGCAAGCAAATGCTGCTGTGAAATGAATTTCCCATTTTACTCCCTGTCTTCCTTTTATTCTTCCCCCACAAAGAGTAAAGCTGAGCTGTTTGAAGCCTGCTGCTGTCCATCAGACATTACAGCTGGAAGCTCCTTTTGATAAAACTGTTGTGGGGAGGTTACTGTAAATTTTCTGAGTTTAGTGGAAAATGGTAAGAATAGTGGGTCAGAGGAAATAGTTTGCTAAAAAGACCCAAATTGCATCCTGGTTTTATTTGCCCCTTTCCTCCTTTGCCAATATTTCTTTCTCCCTTCTCTTTTGTTTTTTTCCTCCACCTCATCCCTTACAGTTATCAAATAAATCCTTTCCAAACTATCACTGAGGTAAGCATTTACTGAATAGAAACTTCCTATTGCAGTGGAACAGAATAATGAATGACCAAGGAGTTGCTTGTTTGAACGCATAGAGAAGACCCTCCATCTCTTGTGCATGTGGGAGATTAATGGGTGTATTGTGAGTGCATTGAAAAGTGACAAGATGTCTATAGTCACTCGACTGCTAACTCTTCTCAGCACAAAAATGAGAGTAGTGCAGAAACCTCTTTAACTCTGTGTCCTGAGCCAGCAGATTTCTAAAATCTTCAACCCTTGATAAGTGCATGTGGCAGGTTGTAAAGCACTGATCCCATCTTCTGGGCATTTCAAGATCTACTCTTTGTCATTCTTTAAAATGCTAAAGAAAAAGAAATAAATAAGAAAAAAAATTAAGAAGGTCCTCCACATGTTGTTCTTCTCTGTAGGGAAAATGGCCATTGGTTTTCTGAATGGTCTTTTCAGATGCCATTTCCTCAAAAGCATCTTTATCAAGGAATTCAAGGAATTATCAGGGAAAGTTCTCTGTTCACACTGGAAACTGGAACTTAAGTACTGTTTATTCATTATTTAAAGACACAATATCTATCTAGGACATTAGACAAACTGCTTTGTATGTTACTGGAATTGATTGCTTAGAAACATTTGTTTCTCTGCTATTTTTTACATCTTTTTGCAGCTCAAAGGTTTTCCCACTCCTGCTTTGCTAAAATCCTCAGGGTATCAGCAGAAGTGAATAGAACATTGAATCATTTCCCCCTGTGCAACAGAAGCTCATGTGAAAATAACAGGACAGGCAGTCTAAGATGCAGAATCCAGATCCACTAAAGGTGTGCTGCTCCACAGAGTCTGCTGCCAAAATATTAGAGCAGTAAAGCATAGAAAATGCTGAGGGATCCTGGGTTTTGAGGCACTTAGCCCACTAACATCCTACATATTGGAAACTTGCCTGGCTTATCCCTATCAACAGTAAAGCTATTCTCTGCATTTATCTTCAAGCCAGCCTGTGCTGAAGATGAGAAAGCCTATTTGCCTTAAGGAATGCACAGTTTGCTAATTACTCACTCAAATAGAACAGAGGTGAGACCTGATCAACTAAAAGGATATTAGCAGTGCCAAGAAGACAAAGATGGTAAAAATTCCATTGAGAGAAAGCTGATTTTTTTATTTTGGAGCATTCCAGTTAAAAATATTTTGATCCAGTAAATTCTGTGTCCCGGTACTGCACTGTTAAACTTATATTTATAATCATGGGGTGCCTTAAAGGGTAAACAATCACATTGACATAATGCATACCTCAATTCATATTAGTATTAAAAAAAAAAGCATTTACAAAATTACTGAAAAGAAATGCAGTTGTAAGAGTTCATGAAGTCACAGGAAGAGAAACCATAGAGTTACTGATCAACTTAGTAAATTTGTCCAAGCAAATTCTTATTTTGCTGAAGGTAGGTGATGACTTGCAATGCCATGCACACATTCACTATAAGGTATTTCCAAAACCAAACCACTGTGTTTCATCTAAATGGGTTTTTTTCCTATCTACAAGCATAAGATGGTATTTGTGTCTCATTGTTGGATCTTGACAGAAACAAGTCAAGATCAATTAAAACACATGGGATCATGAAGATCTTGGGGTGAATGGTTCAACCATGCTTCTAAAGAAAAAACAGTAATCCAAAAAGTGACTAACCCAGGCAGACTCACACATCCAGAGAAGAAAGAATGATATATAAAGCAATGAAACCACAGGTCCACATTTGATGAAAATTATTATTTCATCATTTTAACATCTGCAATTGTTGTAACTCCATTTAACTGGATGAACACTCATTTGTCTGTGAGAAAAGAGATTAAGCTGTCATCTGAGTCAAAATTTGAATCAGGTCCATTTAGTCTTTAGGTTGTTGGTCTTTTCTAATAGTCAACAACCTTTCCACTGCAGGAGTTGCTCCAAGAGGTTTCTCAAAGTAAAATCTCAATAATGGAGTGAATTTCTGTTCCTACATGCACAATTCTGTGAAAGTTCTGTGGTTTTCACGATATCTGCAATTCTGTTGAGAGTTTGAAGCATAAGCATGCCATCCCTGGCATTAAGCTGCAGGAGAAAAGCCAAGAAACACTCTGCCAAATAAGCAACCCCAGAAAATATAATTCATACAACTTTGAAATAATCTCAGGCCAATCTATTGTAAGCTTGGGATATTAATGTATAGAATATGCCTCTGAGTGCTTCTCAGATTTGCGATCAAACTGCAGTTCTGAAGTGCACTGCCATTATAACCTAATCACAATGTCATATATGAAGAGCCTTCTTAGAGCAGCTTGGAAATAATTTCCACCTTGAGTCTTCAAGCTCCTTTGGAAGCATTTCAAACAAAGTGTGAGGAACCATCTAACCTGAGTAACAGAGCAGTCCTCTGAGACAAGAACAATAAAATGCAGCCGTACAACCTAAAGCCATGAAGATTCTTAATGTTAAAGACTGAGGAGATGCTGCAGCTTTATTGGAAATGCTATAGAATAGGTGGGCAGATGGATTGATCAGTTATTACTATTTATACTTCAGAGCACAGAGAATAGGGGGGCAAGTATATGTACAGTGTTTACATAATATGGTCCTGATGTTTAGATTCTTCACTGGAAATTTCATGTTCAGACAACTAAATGAAATATCTTTTTTTATTATTTATTTTTCAGATACATACAGAAAGGAAGATGTTATAATTATAATATCAAAGAATTAGTTTTCATTGAAGATGAGAAGCTACTTGGACACATACTCACTGTTGCTTGGAGTAGAAGGTTGGAGACCAGAGAAGAACGACCAAACCTCACAGCTACATTCATAGTGTGTGGCAACATCAGATAAAGAGTTTTAAGAAAACTCAAACATTGAAACTTTAGATAAAGTGTAAGATGGAATCTTACCATATCAAGACACATGTTTGGTGTTACTGATCAACGAGTCTAGTCCAAAGAACAAATGGTGTTAAGAAGGCATTTGGCCACATTCAAATTCCCTGACTGATGTTTCATCAAGACCACTGCGAGAAAAGTTATCTTCCTAGATTACCTCATGAGAAGGACATTTTACTGGGTTTGCCCTCTGTTCTTCTATAATGGCCACATAAAAGTCACCATCACTGCAGAAGGCACAACTACCCTTGTTTCTGTTATGACTTCAGGTGGATTGTATTTGCCCAGCACAATCATACTACCCGGAAAAGGTTCACTAAAATTCATGAGAAGCTCCTTTCTTTGGGGTAAATGTATATATAACATGCATGCTGTATGACTGCCATAACTTTTTGGGATACAAAATGCCTGCTTTGAAGAAAAGAGAAAGGTGGCACCTCTAGAACTCATGAAAAGAAATCACATTTACCAGATCTAGACCAAACAGGGAATAGAATGGGAGCTTTTACAGGAACTCTTTCCCACCTTGCAGGAATTCACTTGCAATCTGTAATCCCATTCCAGAACACCAGCTGGTGTCACTGAATGACATTATCAATTCTGCAAGCAAGGATGAGGAGCTTGGCTCTGAGCAGCTCCCACCTTGCAAAGGCTGCTGCAGATTCTAGCACATACCACACATGTGGCACGCAAGCCATTGGGCAAGGATGCTCCATCTAACGAGCTGTGGCTGGGTGACTGCTGCCAAAGAGACTCTGAATCATCAGCAGACTGGCACCACTGGCACCTACAGTCATCCCAAAGCTTAACAGATGAAACCCCTGTGAAGGCAATGAACGTACAGGTGCTGGGAAAGGTCTCCTGCACGGACTGTGAAAGTTACAAAAGATTGCTCACCAAAAAGTTGAGGTTAACTTTTTACCACAGTGTGCAAGGTCATTTCAATCCGTGTTTTGAGGGGCAAATAAAAGAGATTTATTATGTAATTTAAAATGATCTGGTTAGGCTGGGATTTACCTCCCTGAACTTTAGACTTTCTTTGCAGACACAATGAGACATTAACCCTCCAGATGGTGATTCATCCCATCTCTGTTGAGAGGGAATGAATCAACCTCTGTCTTAAGTGCTTTCTCTGTTGATTACAAGAAGGGCTAAGATGATTAACTTATACTTACCACTCTTTTGAACACAGGTTAAACCATCCATTCTGTGTTACAGATGCCACACTGTTCATCCAAAATTTTTTCATTATGGAAAAATACTCCTAATGTTATCTACTTAGTGCTGTACAGAACCCTTTAGGACAAGAAATGAACACCTTAAGCAGGAAATAATGAGACTATAAAAGTAGTCTCATTAGTAGAATAGTTTCTCTACAAAAACATTGTCTCTGCTCATCTATTTTACTACAAAGTTTACTCTGGCCAACAGAAGTCAGGTTACAAAAAATCTTTTGAAAGAATCATGGTGACTTCATCTCAGGTGGCACAAATAGTTAAAATTTCTTGCCTGGGATCACTGACTGCAGAAGTACATAATTTCAGTAGTGTTTCATCCCCACAGAGAATTTGAGAATCTTGAAAGATGCTTCATTAGTAGCCATGGTCGCTTGTCTTTCTCTTTTCTACCCTTTTCAAATTAAGAGTTTAAATACGAGTTCAGTTGGAATATCTCCTGGAGAAGGCTGGCAAGCATGATCCCAGCAAGTCACCTGCATTGCTCACCACAATTAGAAGGAAATGTGAGGTTTTGAAAAAAGAAAACTTCTTTACCTAAGCAGCAACCATTGGAAAGTCCTTTTCCAATTTTTGTCTATTCTTCTGCTCTGAATAGTTCCTATCTCAATATTTTCCATATTTATCCAATCAAGTGTTATTTTATCCAGATTTATGGTAGGTAAACTAGTTATACTGAGAAGAGCATGATTGTTTTCTCATGGTTTAAAGTATTGCTGATTTTTATCATACACTCTATATAAAAAAATCATCTCTCTATTGTGAACATACTCAAGTACTTGCTTTTAGTTATTTCCATTTTTCTCCTGGAGTTTAGGATGCATCTCCTCAAAATGGATGACATTTATTTTCTTTTCTTTTCTTCTAACTTAGTTTTCCACTTCAGCTGCATCTACTGCAATGGAAATTTGAAACAGCACAGGGAGAAAATGAAACACAATATATTGAGCTTCCTGCTACTTCACCTTTAGGCTCCCTCTCTAATTTCTTTACAAAAGGCAGGTCTTCTGCTCCATTATTTAGTGGTTTGTACAGAATAGATTCATCATCTCTGAAACTGGTTCTGTAAAATAGGCATCCTTTTCTTTAAAAAAAAAGTCCTCCATTAAAATCTCTTATATATTTTCTATTGTGTGAGACCTCTTGACATGGAACTACTTAGGAAAAAAAAAGCCTTGCCACCAGTTCCAAAGCTGAAGTAACACTGCAAAAGCTGCATCTTTCAAAATCCACATGGCCTTTAAGAGAGTGGAATTAGGCCATGTATAGAGACAGCCATTGTTAAGCAATACTGTGAGAGTTTTTATATTTACAAGGGAAGGAGAACAGAGACAGTTGCTTCTCTTCCCCTCTGCCCTTCCCTCCTTGGATTCTTCTCCTTGAACAATTTTGAATTTGCAATGAGATATGGTGCCTCTCATATGTGGAATGTGGCTGCAAGAAGGTGGGAAGAACATTTAGGGAAGCAAAATTCTCTTCTGTATTTGGGGCTTTTTTTGGGGGTTTTTTTCAGGGTTTGGGGTTTTTTTGTATATGCGTAATTTTTTTTCTATTTTGTCTTGGGTTGGGATTTTTTTCTTAAATTTCCCTTGTTGTTGAGGATTGATATTACAGTCCCTCGAATGTTCCTGCTCATGCACAGTTCAAAATTAAAAGTTCCCATCTAACAAGCCTAAAATGTTCTCACTGGAAAACTACAGTTGTTTTGGAAAAAGTTTTTTTTTTTCCCAAGGATACTGGAAACTGACAGGTTGTTATCTGCAAGCTTGATTGTTTCTATTTTCTTATCTATAAGGAGACTCCTGGAAAGTCTGTGCATCGTACTCTATCTTTCTTCATTGTAGTTTCCAGGAGAAGGTGGAAAAAGGCACACAAAGCCATGAGAGTCAGCATTCAGTCTCCTGGAATTTGCCCACGGATTTTTATTTTGTGAAAAGGCAGTAAGTTGTAAACAGAAATTGTTTGAAAACTTTCTTCAATTTAAATATGCATGCATTTTTCATGCAAATTTGGGATGCATTTTGTGATGCAATTTTCCTCTGGAAGTAATTTTCACTTTCTGAACGCCTCAGATATTCAAAGGGGAAAGCAAACCTAATGTCCTTCTCCCTGTCAGTCAACCAAAGCTTTACCTGCCTCCATACACAGCTTTTTCAATTAGCTATATTTAGCAAAAATGAGGGAAAAATTCACCTTGGTGTAATGCCATTACTACCCCAGAGTTTCTGCAATATTGCAGCTGGAGTTGGCCCCTAGGAATTCATTATTCTTTTGGATAGATGGCTGCAGTTCATGAATGACACTTGAAATGTGGAGAATATGATCTCTGTTATTTGGTAGGCTATCTCCCTTTAAAACCAAAAACTAGACAAGTTCCTCCATGCAGTGAGTGTTTGCTGAATCAGAAATCGCATAAAGTTACATTAATCACTATATTCAGCCTAAACTCTGTGTATGAGCTTGATGATAACGTTTGTAGTTACTTGAGAGGCAAAGCAATGCTAATGATATTGCCTGATGGTTTTAGAATAATTGCACAAAACTGTACAAATCCATGAGGACATAAAGAAAAAAAATCCCATTTTCTTACATTTTCATTTGTTTTTTCACTCCATACTGTTTTGTGCAAAATTTGTAGAGGTAACAGTGTGACCCTGAAGTTGATTGAGACATACTACTGACATTGCTAGCTCAAAAAGACAGAAATCTGTCTGGAGTCATCTAGTTACCATAAGGTAAAGTAAATGGGTTTTTGATTGGATGGTTTCCTCTGATTCTGAGAAATCCGATTCTATTTCGCAATATCTCAAGTTTCTTTTCTTGAATTGAGGATACATCCCTCATTCATGGTGGAGTTTCTCCTTCAGTTGTAAATCAATCTTAATTTTTTTAATTTAGTCATGAGGAGAAATATTTGGTTGGCATTTTTTCTAATCCTGATGCTCATGCATACGCTAAGAAATTTTTTAATACAACTGCAACACAGAAAGTTGTAAGATCTATTTTGTACAAGGTAAAGGCTGTCCTGAAGCCAATGCTTTTTTCTTAGGGAAACAATTCCTAAAAACTGGATAGCTACTACAGCAGAATGTATGTATCTCTAAGAAAGAAAACTGAAAGCAGACTCTATATACTGTAGTCTGTTACTATTTTCTGGGGAATAATTATGATGAGACAGCTAGGTGCTTGCATTTTTCTCTTTTTTTCCTTGCCAAGAATGGCTTCTCTCTGTTATGCCGCTTACCTGGTGGATAGAGCTAGAATAAGGCATTTAATTCTTCAATTCATTGCATCTTCTACTTCAGGGTTCTGATCACCATTCAAGGTTCTCTGTGTTGGCATGGCTGCACCTTTTGTGGACACAGCAGAAACAGGCATAAGAGAGAGCTACAGAAACAAAGCATCTCTCCTGATCAGTGTGGGAGACAAGCAACCCATAACACAAGCTGTTAACTGTCTTCTTTGGAAGGGCCCCATTCCCAAGGATTATTTTCTTAAATGTTTCTGACTAGCCCTATTAGAACTATTAATAAAATCAAAGGGCGACGTGAAGAGGATGAACAGGTAGAATTGGTGTCCTTTATCACTGGGATCAAAGACCCAGTTTCACAGAGCTGGTCTAACAGCTTGTTATCCCTTCTTTATTCACAGCATTCTGTCCTTGGCAGAGAATATACACACATTTTAAAGGTATCACTTTTGAAAATAGTTATATCCCCTCAGACACACTATCTGGTACCTTTTCAGCTTCATACTAAATTAAAACACTATATTGTCATATGTGAACCACTATTTACACATATATAGAAGTATTTATTACACTGGTGAAATATTAGTTCTTGTCTGTCCATCTTTCTTCCATATTAATACTACTTGTAATTTCAGTAACACCTTACAAAAATCTCATAGAACTTCAGCATCAGAACAAGAACAACCCAAATTCATAACTGTTTCAAGAAAATGTTTTCACTGTGCAGTTTAAGCCACTTCTAGTCTTTTTATTCTACATACCTCAAGGTGGTCTTGCCTTATCATCCCATTGAATAAAAGCAAGAGTTGCTTTCTGAATCAATGACAAATCTTTACATGTCAACTGACACAGCCTCCTTTCTGCACTCTGAGAAATCTCCCAAACAGCCAGGCCTCCTGAGGATCCATGTCCTCTTTACATGCATTGTTTCAGGTGCCAAATTTGGCAACCAAAGAATGGTTTGTGTTGGAAGGGACTGTACACTTTAGCTGGCAGGTGCAGCACTACTGGATATGATAAGGATTTGCCTGTATTCCCATGTTGTCCTTACAATTCAGTACTCAAAATGAAAAAGAAATAAAAAATCAGACAAACCAAACAAAAAACCCCAAACAAATAAATGCACAAAATCAATCAAAACCAAACCAAAACAGGGAATTGATCGTGTGGGCTATTTTGCTTTTTGCTGAAAGATACATAATTCTCTGAGAATTTTGATTCATTTCAATGAATAAAGCAGTACTATAGAAATTCCTCACTGGAATCAGCTTCCTGCCATTATCTAAGAAAAAAAAGCCCTTGAAGACATTTTCCATAATCTTTATGTTTTCATGTAGGCCTAGTTTTACTATATATTTTCTAGGAAGGGCAGTCTTCACAGTGGTTGCAAGAAATGGCCAATTATTGCTAAATTTGGGGAAGAAAACAGCTCTTACAAAGGGACAGTAACATTTTGCAAAATTTTCCCTGTCATAAAAACCTTAGCACTTCTGGATAAGGAGGTACACGTAGCAATATACAGACAAGAGACTCTTAGAATGCTCCAGCCATAAGTATCCATAGTTTTTTTCCTTTAGCTTCAGATTGTTTTTTCAAAGGCAAAACATCATCACTGCCATTTTCCAGGTGGGCAAACTAAGGCAGAGCTCTGTTAGGTGACTTGTAAAGAATCAATAAGCAGCTGAGTAAGACATGGGTTTCTCTGCCTGATCCTTCTACTACCAGGAAGGGAGATTATAGGAGAGCTACAAGTCCTCTTCAAGAGTAGCTGTGGGAGAAACATGCCTGACATATGACTCAACCCTAATTCTAATTCTGTACCTCAATGTTCTTTCACAGAATATTTCTTCTTGCTCCTGGAAAAAACAGGACACAGGGCTGAGTGTACACTTGATCTCATCCAGCTTCTCTTGGGCTGCAGTCTTAGACATATCTTCTTTCAGGTTTAAATTTGACAATGTTTGACTCTTCATACTTTAAGAACCACAAATCTCAGAATCTTGAGACCCATATATACCGATTTTTGGGAAAATGCTAGCAGCATTTAAAGCCCGAGGGGAAAAAATCAAAATAAATTCTACATGGCACTGAAAACAAATATAAAGCAGACTTTAAAAAATCAATTCCAACAAAGTGACATTTCTCCCTGGGTTAATTTATAAGCTGTGTAAAAGAAAAAGTATTTTTTTTTAATAATCTCAAAATAATTTTTAAAAAAGCTAGTTGTGAAGGCATTGGTTTACTCTGAAGAGTGCTGGTTTGGTCTGTGGTGAAGACAGGACCCTGGAAATACATCTCATGGTTTCATTTTGTCACAGTTTTTGGGTGACAAAAAGGAGTCACTCGGTTTGCAGCAAGCCTTACTGATATGCTAGAACAAGCCATGAACTCAGACATCTGAGAGCAATGCAGGCCATTTCTAGCAGGTAATTTACAAGGATGGGAAACTCAGCTTGTGTTCAGGGATTAGATATGATATTACACTTACTTTAGCTGTACAGTGCTTCCTAAATAGCACCAGCGAAGTGCTTTCTTTATCAGGAATCTCAGCTGATAATCTGCCCTCATGCTACTTTCAGGTTTCAGATAGGAGCAAGCACAGAGCTCTCAGTAATTTTTTTCACTCATTTTAAGTAGGTATCTTAGTTTTCACTCACCATACCCACTGCTATTTCACCTGCAATGATGCCTTTTTGCCCTGGTCCCGCACTGCAGGGCAAGAGCGAAGGGCTGTAGCCTCTTTTATATTGGCTCCAAAATTCTGAAAGCTACTCAGACAAAAGACAATGCTTCTTCAGTCTGCATCCTTCTGCCTTTTTAATTCCCCCTCCAGCCTTTCTTCCGAGCGGCTGCAGGTACGCCTCCCACCCTAATGGTGGCAGAAAAACCCTACACTTCACTGCATTGACTGCAGATAAAGCAGACTGCAGCGGGGGAAAGAAACGGGACACATCCTGCCACTGTGTAGGGGAAAAAAAAATAAAAAAGGAAACCATCGACAAAGTGAGAGATGCTCGATAGATCATTGTGAGGGAAAAGACTGCAAATGTTTAATTTAGAGATGAACTCGGAAGTTACATAAAAGACTGAGCCAAATCTATAAATGATAAAATCAAGAGGTCTTATTGCTCACATACCCCAGACTGGGAATAGAAAATGCTGGAAGAAATGCTACAAATTTTTTTCCTAACCCTTGGAATTCTCTGTCAGAAGACTTGGTATTTTTAGTATGAAATAACAGCAAAACAGATCTGGTACCTTTGTGGATGTCTCCTAAACAATTATAGTAGATGTGGAATGAAATGAGTGTATTTGTGTAACTGACTTAGAGGTAAAATGTGTTTGCTTAAGCTAAAATTTGGGTAATGTTTTTGAAAATTCACTTTCTTCTAGTAGACAATTATAAAATTCCCTTGGCACAAATCAGCTTCTGACTCAGCCAGAGCCAGTCATGCATCTCCTACACTTATCCTATGGTTACATTACACAATCTGACAAGTTAAACTAAATGGGAATCACATCAATCACCTGATCTTAACATAGAATATTGTTTAAAAAAGAAAACCAAAGCAAAACAATGTTTATGATTACAAGTAGCAGTCACAAACGTAAGGCTCTACTATAATAAAACAAATGCATCGTCCTGTGTTTCATGGGGCTAGAAAAGAACTTTTTTTTTCTTTTTTTTTTCCTTTTTTTAAATGGCAAAAGACAGTCCAGCATAAGCAACTCAGAAATCTGCTTGTTTTAGATCCACCTATGGTGAAATGCAGTCATCACTAATTAATGTTGGTAACATTTTCATTCCTCCTACTTTCTAAGTGTGTACATCTGTCAGAACAATTGATCCCTTGCAGCAGAGACAGGAGGAGCACTGAATTTTCTCATTATGATCAAAATATGCGGAGTGATTATAACTTACTACCTCTGATACCAGGCCTTAGCTCCTCAAAACTTATTGATATATTTTATTTTCAGAAATGCTGAAAATGGGGTAACAGACAATCAACACAAAACTGGAGCTCCTTCACATCAGTGATATGATGCTGCTCATGTAATTCTGGGAAGACTCACAGAATTCATGAGTAAGGTTAAGTTGAAAAAAAAATTGAATTGGGTGGAATGTAAAGATACTGTGAAAAACAAATACTTGTCCTCCTATCTGGGTACTATCCATGCTGCCATAAATCCCATGCAACCACTATATGACATGATGAAACACAGTATCAACTAAAAGGTTAGTTTGGAAGGGATTTCTGGAAGCTTCCCAGCCTGACATGGGACACAATATTATACAGATTGAGTAATTTTTTTTATTCTTCCTCACAGTTCCTTCTCTTCCAGATAATGCTTTCAAAACAATCATCTTTACCCTATTTTAAACTCCATCCTAATTTTGACTGTTTCTGCCTCCTTTTCCGTATCCCACTTGCTAAAGGCAAAAATTTCACAATTAAAAATCACATTTGCACAGTGGACAAAACAGTTACCAAAGGCAGAAACAGTGTCAAGACAAGGGTCAAAAAGCACCAAAGCCCCTGGAAAGCCATCTGGTTAAAACATACCTGCTACTGTAGGTTGTCTTAGGATCACTGGATAGGAAATAGGCATTTGTCTGCAGTGATGGCCGTGGGCAGTGAGAGCCCCCGTGCATTGCTGAGCAGGAGCCTGCAAAGCTGACATCAAACAATGCCTCACCCGTGTCTGAAAGGTGCAGACAGGGGTCAGCTCTGTGACTGCCAGCCGTGATTTAAAGCACATGTGTAATTGGAAACACAAATGGGAGCTTGTGTTGTTTGGCTTTAACAGGGAGCTTTTGAGAACGGCATCATGTGACTGCACAAAGAGCAAAACACCAATCAGCCCTGCAAAAATTTACAGAATGGGACTGGGGAGTTTTCCTCCACCAGGCTGTAGAAACTCAAGGGCTTCCTGGTAGATCCAAAACATCCAGCACAAACTCCTGCTCCTCTGAGAGGGACTGTCACCTTACATGTAAGAAGCCACAAAGAAAGAGA
Organism: Pycnonotus jocosus; assembly: GCA_013400435.1. Classification (NCBI taxonomy): domain Eukaryota; kingdom Metazoa; phylum Chordata; class Aves; order Passeriformes; family Pycnonotidae; genus Pycnonotus; species Pycnonotus jocosus. The sequence continues at coordinate 721,049 of VWYP01017663.1, read as the reverse complement.
TACAATTTGAACCTTAATAAGGTTTATGCTCCTTCTTATCCTGCTGGGAAGAGTATGTCAAATGCCTCAAGGTCTGAGTGTTTGGAAGAGGCCTGAAGTCTTTACAATCTAACGGGCTTTAGAAGTGCCACTGCAGCTGTGGTTCTTTGCCTTTTAATAAGGAGGCCATTCTTCTCCTAGTCCCTGAAAAGGCTGAAGGCCTTCAAGCTTCTGGTGGTTGTGAGAAGCATAATGTAATGTGCACGTTATGCAGAAACATTAATTTCATCAGAGGGTTCAAGCTTACTTGCTCCTGTCTAGAGTTCCTAGTTGCTCCTCTGCATAGCAGTTGTAGGTTGCCTCTTTATGATATCCTTTTCTTATTTTCTATGATTTTATTGTGTCACATTGGATTGGTTTGGTCATTAATTTTGTTCAATTAAGATCAATGGCAGTGTCAGCATTATTTTGAATTGCAGCAGTCACATACCTTCTCTGTAAGTTTAAATTTATTCAACCACCCTTTTCACTAGCATTTTCCCATACCCCTATTCCTTCTTGTTGAACCTCAATCCATTAACCCTTTTATGATTAAGTACCTAGAACTGAACGTAGCTTTTAAAGTAAAGTAGAGCTACTAATATAAATAATGACTCTTATAATTGTTTCTATATTATTATTTATCCTCCTGCATCCTCCTATATTTTCTTCTTCTCTTACCAAATCTGGATATCAAGCAAAAGACTGTATGGATCTGCCAAAAATTCTTTGGTTAAATTGTTTCAGGATCTCATTTTTCTAGCTTTACCTCATAGCCTAAGGCAGAATCTTTTTGACTCTGAATTCCTAAAAGCCCCCTAGACAGCAGCCATATGTAATGTTGCTGCAACATTCGTGCAGAAGATGGACAATAGAATTGTACAAGCTAACCACAACATTTTGAAATACCATCCCTTGTTCCATATGACTAGAGCAGAGGCTGCCAAGCAAGAACAGAGTGTAGGAGGAGGATCTTCAAAAGCTGTTAGCTCTAGACTGAAATCCATAATACCCAGTGGGAAGCTCTTATAAGTGAAAGGTTCTCTATGTTTACTGCATGATTCCGAAGATTTGCTGAACGAACATGCTGCTGGAAAGACAGAATTTCGCTTCTTGAGTTCTTTCCTCTTTCAGGAAATGGCTCTGTTAAGGTCAGGTAATTTTCAAAATTTAAGTCCAACTAGTACTTTCTCAAGGATAATACACAGGAATGTTGTTTTCTGAAAAAATAAGGAAGTCTTCTTCAGCAAGAACTTGACAGCTATTACTGTGCAGTGGCTGCACTTCAGCATCAAGGGCTTTCTCCCATCTCACAGTTTTCCAGGAATGTGAATTCTTGTCTCATGTCACTGGAGTACTTTGGAGAGGAACATCAGACAGAGTATTCAATTTATTTGGCTTCTCCAGACATGGATATTCTTCAAGTATAACTTCCAACATTGTTCTGCTTTCTGTTGGCTCATTTTTGATCTGCAAAATCAAAGTGATGTGCACAGTTTTGAACCCCTGGCTAGCCTTAGAGAAGCCCAGCACTTCACTCAGCCCTGCTGGGAATTACTTCTGTATGCACACTTGATTTTCCTGGAAATTTGAATTTCTCTTTGTCTGATACAATTTCATGGCTGTGGCAAACCCACACAGTTCAGCATGAGGTTGGAAACTGTTGCTATCATAGTGCCAAGAGATAATTAGCTCAGCAATGTTAACACACATGCTTGGCATTCATTATCAGACAGGGTGGGAACAGAATGCAGAGAGATTTCCACCACAGTTGTCCTCTGACCCTGCTGTCTGCTCTGTCCCAGCTGCCCACGCTTCCACTCTTCCTCTGCAGCCATGGCATCAGTTTGTGCAGGTACCAGGTGCCAGGAAGCACTAAGCACATGCACCCATGCTTCCTCCTCTTCCAGGGCACTTTTCCTTACCCTCTCTCTAACATCTTTGCACTGCCCAGCTCCACTTCTATCCATATTAATCAGCAGAACTCTGCAGGCTTGTTTCCTGCTTTCTAGGAAGAGCAAATGGAGCTCAGAAGGATGCACATGGAAACCTCCACCCTTAAAATGAAAGCTCACTGACAAGACCAGCAGAGATGATATTTCGATGCCTGTGTTTCAAAAGCTCTGTGTTGGAAAGCCACTGTTTTCCATGTTTGGTGTGTTTGACCAAGGAAGACTGAAGGGAGTTGTCTAAATCAGAAAACAGCTTTGCACACAGGGTGTCTAAAAAGCTGGCAAATATTTCATTATTGACAACCTCAAACAATGTCAAATGCTTTGTGCCTCAGAAGGGGATAAAATCCACCTTCTTGGAAGCAGTACCTGTGGGGTTTATGGACTCTAGCCACAAATCTTTTTTTCCAAGCAGCTCCTTTTAAGCCCTTGATCATAGTGTTAAAAATCCCAAGAGAGGCCTGACACAGTAATTGTTATTAATTATCATTCGTTCATCTCTTTATGACCTTTTTCTCTGAGAAAATGGCTGCCCATTACTCGGTGAACATTTCAGATGACAGTGCAATTTCCTAGACAGCCTTGATGTTGTAACAGTTGCCCGAAATCATAATTTATGTACAGTTCTGCCTTTCTGGAGGACGTTTTATACACCAGGAAGGAAGAAGATGATTCCTTCAAAAGAAAAAAACCACCAAACCAAAACAAAACAAAAAACCCACAACAGAAGAACATCCTCATTATTAAAAAAAATCCAACCCAAAACCCCCCTGCCTGACACATGTCCTTGAGCTAAAGATATTTGATATTATTTCTGTTGGGACTGTGGTAGGTTTGGTTAATCTTTGTGAGTATTTCATATTATGTAAACAGCTCTTATTATTACACAATACATTTTCTAATACATCCCAATTAAGCAGTTTCCCAAGGGAATAAAGAGAACCCTTTCTTACTTGGAAGTACAACAAGTAAGCCAGATTGAAGTCATATTATGAATCTCAAAGCAACAATATTTTTTAAAAACAGCACACAACAAACCTTCTCTGGCTCAGGAGCAACAGCAAATATGTTAATATATAACAGCAAGTGTGTTACTATGTATGGGAGGAAAAAGAAAAAGAAGAATAAACCTAATGCTTCTGCAAAAGTTATGTGGAAGATAGATTTTAAACAACACACAGTAGCCCCAGAAATTCCAGTGGTAATTTACTGGGCTAATCTGAAACACCATTGAAACCCTTTGAAAACCCAGGTCTAAATGTTTGTTTCTGAGATGCTGGACAGTAAATTCATTTGGAAAGTCAATGGCAAGTCCTAATATTTGAGGTTGGTGTGCACCTACAGGTCTTACCCCCTTTATCTTGGATAAAGAAATTATGCTTGCAATTTAACTGTTCTGCATCTTTGGCTACAGAAGCAATGAGTGCCAGTAAACTCTGAGCCTAATTTTATCAATATTTTTGAACAAAATGTACAGAGCTGGAAGAGATTCATAAAATCTCAAAGAAACCAACCCATTTATATGCATGTGTTTGACTATCTTAACCCTATAGAACTAATATTTACTTCTGACAGAAGGAAGAGACAGAATTTCAAAGGGAAATGGGAAGAATTAAAATGCAGAAATGGAAATTACTCTGGCTTGTGTGATGAAAAACATTCTCACTGCATGTCAAGGAGGTCAGTCTAGTTAGCATCAGTATGTGAAAGATTTGGAACAACTGCATATCTTGTACCACTACCTGTAGGGCTGAGGCAAAACAGAAGAGAAAAAAAAACCTCTAGCAGAAATCCACTGCCATTTTATTTGCAGTGCACCTTCTTTAAATTCCAAGCAGATACAAACAAACTGCATGCTAGCTCTCTCTGTAGGAATATTTGTTTTGGAGTGGGATCAGCAGTATTCCCTAGTCCCCATTTTTATTAGTAGTCCACAGAAAAATTTCAAAGTGACAGTTTTAAAGTACTGAACCCCACTACATCAGCAGAAAGCACATCAACACACCAAGCAGCAATTCTTCCCATAAAGTCACACTGCTTTATGTAGGAGACATTTCCTATTCAGGCAGCCCCTTAGAGAACTGGACAGCATTTGGGATAATTCCCAAATATCAAAGAATACAAAGTAGGCAGAAGTTAAAGAAGATAGTCAGCCAAAATATTTCTCTTTCTTTAACCCTGAGAAAGAATCCTTTGAAAAGTGCCAGGGCAGAATCTGTCCATCCTGATTATTTTGAATAATGCTTTGTTCCACCGAGCCTCCCCATTGAAACGAAACTGGAAATACTAAGCATCTCCATTATCTCTGTTGGGCTGAGGGGAATAAATATGAGAAGAAAGAATGAAAATGATGTTATAAACTTTAAAAAAGCCCAAAACAAACAAACAAGAAATGAATGGACCAAAGACAAATATGTTAGGGTAAAATAAAATCAAAACCTTTCTTTTCATTTTTTCTTTTCTCCACTTCCTGTATTAACAGCAGAGGGCTGTTTTTCCACTCAGAAATGCCTCTTTACAATAAGCATGTCCAGACCTGATTAGAAAACTGTTTTTTCCCAACATCATTTGGCTTTAGTTGAATTGCTATGGTTTCCCACCCTTCCTATGAATCAGCACTCCTCTTCCATCATCCATCACTTTCCACACAGTCTGCACTGTTCTGCCCAGCCAGGGCACAAAAGAAATAAAGCACTGGCTATACATCTGCCTTTTTCTGAGGTACTTTACACCCACTAAGGAATGTACATCTGGAAAAGGAACAAGATGTACTTTTCTTACTTAGGAGAAATTAGGACATGTTGAATATTAAAATATTTTCTCAGAGCTATGCAAAATATCCTAATGTTTAAATATTTACATATTATAATAGAACTCATAGGTTCCAAACAAGTATTAGAGATCCTTAGCTTGGGGCTCCGTATAATGCAGCCAAAACACAAAGGGAACACCCTAGAATAACAAGCAATTGATGGATGGAATAGGAAAAGTTAAAAAAAAAAAAAAAAAAGAAGAAAGAAACAAAAAGAAAATAAAAACTTATGGAAGAATAATTGTAATATCACTGAGTTTTAAACCCTGTTTTTATTATTTTGCAGTACTCTGTCCTTAAGAAAGTAGAACAGAGATAGAAACAAAGGTATGGAGTGGATTTGTGTCATCTCTGAATCTGCCCCACAAATTAAAGTTAAATGAGAGAAGCAATTCAGAAGACAGGACAAACTAAAGCAGAAGCCTCAGAAACAAGGACAAAAGAGATGAAATCTTTTAATGGAAAGGAGAGGAAGTAGAAACAGCAGAAGAGGTGATTTTTCCTTGTAAAATTCATCACTGGTGCTGCCAGGGTGAAACTCTTTCACCCTTCACAGGCTCAGTCAACCATAACGAGGACACAGGCTCAGTCTGTGAAGAGACAGGAGCAGAAATGTTTGGTATAGCATGGACTGATTCTCTAAAAGGCTGAAACAAAATCTAGAACAAACTTGGGTCTTGTTTTAGCTGAGTGCTGACTGCTGCTCCCTGAGAAGCTCGGGCAGGAGCCCCAGATTGCATCCTGCAAACTTCAGTGGGAAAGAAAATCAGGACGTTGTGAGAAACACAGCCAAGTGTAGGATGGGTTAAACCAAAATGAAAATAACAGGGGAAGGTTTCAAAGAGAAGAACATCCAATGTGCCACCAGGTACCTGTACTACTGAGAGCAGAAAGAGACATAAAAGCCGTGGGTCAGCTTCTACACAAGTAACAAGTGGCATTAGCTAGAATAAAAGAAAATAAAAGGCATAAAGAGAGAAATAAACTCTCTGAAAAAATTAAGTCACGCTTGGCATTCAGATGTCATTGCTGAAGGCCATGCTACTGACAAAGGCCACTGATAGGCATCTTTTTAAATTTCTCTGTTTCAAGTTGAAATCACCATTAAAAAGCCACAATAGTGTATTTTATTTTCGTGGGGACCTAATCAACATCAATATGAACAAATATCTGAAGGAATGGTGCAAGTTAGATGGAGCCTGGCTCTTTTCAGTGGTACTCAGTGACAAGACCAGAGACAGTAGACACAAATTGAAACAAGGAGGTCTTTTACCCTCTGAACACAAGAAAACTCTTTTCACAGTAATTGTGACAGCAATGACACAGGTATCCCAGAAAAGCCCTCTCGAGTGTCCCCCTTTAGACATATTCCTGTCTAGAAAAGATTCTGAGTAACCTGCTTAGGCAGGGGGGCTGAACCAAGATGACCTCCAGTGGTTCCTTTCAGCCCCAACCATTCTGTGATTCTCTTTTACAATAATTAATCAGTTAATAACTTTCATTTTACAGAAAAAAAACAGTAATGTTCTCAGAAAACACCCTCCTTTATCTTTAAGCAGGATGTTATTTGACACAGGTTGCCTTTAGACTCCTTAGTACTGGAAACAGAGACAAAAGAACATGTTCAAAATGGATGAAAGAACTGACACTAAATACCAATTCCTATGGGTCACTGGAATTTTTAGTTCATGTATATTTTCACATGGCACCTGTGCTCTCCTTGCTTTCACTGCATGTTGCAAGGAAAATCATAAATGCTTTTGAAGGGTTAATAGTTGGTTAGCAGGTATTTTAGGGTATGTTACAGCCAAGAGCAGCATGCGTAATATATGTTTATGAAAATGTCAGTGGGAAATGTTTCACACAATTATAAGCAACCTGTTGACTTCTTATAACTTAAAACAAGGTATTAAACATCTATGAGTAATTATTAACTTTAAAGAAAGTATTTCTGTACACTATCTTAATACTATTCATGCCTACCTTCTCATCTCAATAGCTGAAAGAAACTTTCATTTCCTTTGACATCCTCTACTTATTTCATGCAAGAGATTTAAAAGTGGTGTTTCTAACTGGACAGGTGAATTCCCAGAGTGAAAGGTTTTTCACTTCTTTTCTTTTCCAGACTTGGTAACATCATACTTCCAGTGCATCCCCAAACCACACACAACACACTTGAAAAGAGAAACAGGGAGTAGGAACTGTCTGTTACAATTAAGGACAAAATGAAAATACTGTTTTAGGTATCACTCAAATACCTTCTGCTTTTCCTTAAAATATATGTTAATTTAGCATGACAGCATTGAGGACTGTTAGGATTTTCATGCTGCTTCATTGTATGTGAAAAGAATAATAAGATGGAAAAGTGTTTAACCTTTCTCTTTGGTGAACATAGATCCTACTGTCAGCTTTGGAAGCAATAAAACTATGATTTCTTCAGTGAGCTTAATTAGTAATGACAGAATACAGGAATCTTTGGGGTTGGAATCATAGATATTGTGTGAAGTTTAAAAGGAAATTATTTCTAAATTAAACTAGCCAAGGTGACAAATGTTCAATTAGTCATCAGCTAATTGATATCCAGGTAGATAGGGGAGAGGCAGGATGTGGATGGATTTTATGCACAGAATCTAAATAGAATAAATCTGATCCAAGCATTGTTTTGTGTATCATCATTTCATTCTTTCCTGATAAGCAGGATAGCTGGGACAATTCCTTCAAAACCTAGAAAAATAGGAATGGTTCTTTTCTTCAGAAGTTCTTTGCAGATAGAGGTACATAGGGAGAGATACAGATGCATAAATGTACTTACACATAGAAACTCACAGAGAAAATATGCAATGAAGTGGTGTGATAGAAAATCTTGAATTCATATGCTACTCCCACGAGGCAGACACCAGCAAAGTGGCCATAACATTCCAAACACATGTACACAGATTCCTTATTCTACATAAGTCTCATTATGAGTTCTGCATATGCCATCTAGTTACAGTTCATCCATTTCAAAGAATTTCAAGCAATTACAGCCATTATGTGTCCCTCTGCCTAATCATCAAGTGCCTTTGATACTATCAGTTCAGATACTGCAGCCAGGCACAAATATACGTGTCTAACATGTTTTGGACCTCTCTGACTTCTTGACATCTTGCTAATAGGTAATGGTGTGAACATACCAAATGCAATATCTTTGATGCCAACGGGGTCAAAATCATATGCAGTGTACCAGTGTGTGGTGTGCACTTCCACCACGTGTCAGAAATCCCTGCCTTTAGGATTTTGGACTTCTGTTATGTTCCTAGGCAAGGTGCAGATTTTGCCTGTCCTGGGCCTCAGTAAGCTTTGTAGGGAGAGAAAAAGGATAAGAAAGAAACTGCTGTTGAAGTTGCTGGGAGGGAAATAGTCTGGGTAGATTTCAATTAGCAATGTTAAAATGCAATTATGCAATTCTTCATCTAGCCTTGCAGCTCATCACTGCAGCCATTAAAAGAGAAGGATACAAACTATTCCTCTATTCCTGCATCTCCCAGTTGTCCCTCCCCACAATCAAATCAGGAAAGTACAGATTAAAGTTTCTCTGGTTTCCATGTCAGCTGCCACAGCATTCTCTGGCAGCCCCGAGGAGGAGTAGCTGTGAAAGCTTTGTTCAACCCTGCATGTCAAAGTGCCTCTTTTGGGCCACTTGGAGGGCAGATGCAGAATTCATATGCCCACCCCTCCTCTGGCTGTTCCTGGAGCAGTGCCCCTGTGAGTGCCCAGAACAGGGAGAATCCTCAGGGGATTGCAGCACAGCACACAAGGAAACCTCTATAAAATTCACTCCAAAGCGACACTTTAAACTTGGACACAGAATTTGCCTGAAACACATCTCTCTGAGACCAGCCAGCCATGCTGCAAACTCTCTTCAGAGGTAAAAAGTGCAGTTTTTCTGGGAACAGCTAAGACTTTCCAGAAAAAAATTATGAAAAAAAGCCATAGAATTAATTCCTCTCTAATTGAATTAATCATTTTAGCTATGACTTAAATATAAGGCAAATGTAATAAAAACATCAGGTTGAGACAAACTGCTGTTGAAAGTGTTGGCTGGAGGCATTAAAAGGTGGCAAAGTTACACACAGCTGAGTATTGGCAGCTGTGCTTGCTGTGTCTATTAATGGCACCACTGCCATACAGGGTTCTGTACATTACAGGCATTTTAAAGAACTGCTCCCTCGGTGCCTTTTGGTTCTTGAGACCCCCACAATCTCAGATTTTGGAGGCCTCACAGAGCAGCTCTGCTTCTGTAAGCGCTGTGCAATGGCCATGTAGGCACCTGAAGCCTTTCCAGTTCTGAAATCTCTTAACAACTGTTCCCATGGATCAAATATGTTGTTGAAAGTGGAAGGCTGTTTAAAAATTTCCAGAAAGTGATAATCCTCCTTATATGAGCCAAGCAGCCACTTTGAAAACATGTGGATACCCACCAAAGTAGAGATCTGACCCCTGAAAATGCATTTTTAAGAGCTAAAATTCCTGAAAGTGACAGGAACAGTGTTGAAACAATTCAAGGAAGAGACCAAATGAACATCAGAGATTCATTGTAATTATTTCAACTTAGGCATTATAAATGTGGGACATTAATAAGTAAGTTTTAATTTAAAACAAATAAGTTGACTTGTGGAAATGCCCTCATCAACAGCAGAGAAACTGACTGCTTTTACTGAAACTATGACATAGAAATGCAGTGATGATTAATCTATAATGGATACTGTGATTTCTGAGATCTGAATACAGTTACTGTAAATGGTACAATAGATTAAAATAAAATCATCATTTTCCCCCATTTTGACTCTAGAGCTTTCAATGGATTTGAATACAAGGAACATTTGAAGAAGATGCATAACAATTTTTTTTTCTGGCTAAAAAGATACTGATGCTTAATGCTACATCTAGACTGCTACATCCAACTTTAAATTAGTTTCATCAAATAAACCTGTTCATGTATTTGTTTAGAACGTCATGTAAAATTCAGTCTTTGCCCAGTCTTTGCTGTAATTCCAAAGAAGCAAGACACAGTCTTTTTCATTAGTGAAGAGGTCAAATTAACCATACAAACTCATCTCACCTTAAAGAAAAGCCAAAGCTTTTGTAAAATCTGAAAAAAGGAATAAACCATCACAAGAAAAAAAGGTTCACTTTCCCTTGTTTATGTCAGACTGTATGAAAGTTTCCAAGACACATAAACAAACTAAAAAACTGGGAACTGCAATGGGAAGGGAAATTCAATGTTGACAAAGTAATATATGCAGTAGGAATAATTTTCATTTTTACTAGGCTTTAAATCTGCTATTTAATCCTAAAAAAATAAAAAGCTAGACTGTTACCCTAACTTAAGATAAGGACAGCTACAAAAATTTAAAAATAATTAAGAAAACTTACACTAAAAATGCTACTACAGAGGTGGTTCTTCACAAAGAATTATATGCCAAAGATAGAAATTGCCTCTGGGAATTAACTAAGTGTAAAGAAATGGCTCTTTAAGGAGAGTCAAACATTCATGTTATTAATTTTAGAAAATAAAAATGCAGAATCTGCTATGAAAAAGGTACCCACAGTGTCCAAATGTGCTGTAAAAGGAAGAAAATCTTCACAAACAAGACTTGAAATCTAAATATGGAAAATTGAAAGCTGATCATGAGAAAAGCTTTCCCTTCCTACACATTCCCTTATGAAACTCCTTGCTACAAAGTGTTGTTAGAATCAGTAATTCAGAAGCATTCAAAGGAAGATATGGATATGGAAAATGCTCAGAGTTTTATACCCTATCAACAACAAAGTGTTTTAGAAGGGATGCAGGCCTGACTATCTGTTCATTAGCCTTATCTCCCTGTGAAATATAAAGTAAAAGCTGCTGTTCAGGGTGAATGCAGGCCTGAATGGACCAATCATCAGATTCAACTCTACAAGACAGTGCCCACACTCCCCCTGCTTCCCTGCCACCAGTGGCTGTCCTTAAAAAACATTTTTTTTAAGCACAGTAACCCTCTTGCCATTCACACATACCTTACATATGAGACTAATTTCTCATATTGGTATCTTGGTGTTTGGACATGCAGGCAGCTGATCTGTAATCATCTGTCATCTAAAGCACAAGTCCAATGGGGTGGTACCATGGTTTTCCTAAAGTGCATTGCAATCACAGATCTGTTTCTTAAAGCAAGAAGAGACCACATTAGATAACTTGATTTATTACACAGGTAGACAGCATCAGTAGGAGCCTGTTTTGCAGTCCAGTTGCCTTTTTTGATTCAGACAATTGTTTCACACGTTCACAGAAGAGCTTAGTATATTTGGATACTGGCTTGTGTTAGTTACAAGCACGTTTGGACAGTTTCTCTTTCTTTGATAGGTGTATGGCCCAAGGCTATCCCGAAAGTATTAATCTTGCTTAACAGAATATAGTCAAGTTGAAAGAGGGGAAATACAGCTTAGATATATGGAAGAAATTCTTTACTGTGAGAGTGGTGAGACACTGGAACAGGTTGCTCAGAGAAACTGTGGATGCCTAAACCCTGGCAATGTTCAAGGGAATGGGGCATTAAGCAACCTGGTCTAGTGGGCGGTGTCACTGCCCACATCAGGGGGATTGGAACTCGATGATTTTTAAGGTCCATTTCAACCAAAACTATTCTATGATTCTACAACAAACACATTTAGAGATTGCTTGTGATGAGAAATTTAATAGAGCCTTCAATGTTACATGTGAAAGAAATTTAAATGATCATAAAAATAGACACTTGTCTGTAAAATTGGAAACTTAGGTTCAGTTTCCTGCTTTAAGTGATATAAGATTTCTTAACTTGAGCTCAGAGTTATGCCAATCTGTACAAGAAGTTGACCTCCAAGCATAGATTCCCTGAAATTTTTAGACTAACTCCAAAACAAATAGCCAGCCTCTCAATGATGGGCTTCTACCAATACCTTTGATGCCAATACCTGCACAGAACTATAAAAGCAGGGCCTCTGGGAGAAGCAAATTCAGGGAGCACAGCTATGGTGTCTGGAAGAAGAGACGCTGCAGGTTTCCTGCCACAGCCTTGTTGCCACAGTACCTCCCTGTGAACGTGTGTTGGTGCCCCCGGGGTGAGAATGAATCAGCACTGCGGCATCGACAACGAGCAGCTTCCCCTATTAGGAACACCTGTTGATAATTTAACAGCCTGAAGAACAGCTGAAAAATGAGTCTCAGTGCTGGCAGCCAGCACATCTATTCAGCAGTAAATCTTTCCTCTTCAGCGGTTATTCAAGGCTCTTGCTCCTACACTCTTGTTTACAATGGCTTAGCTCTGTTGGTATTTGTGTGTGAAGAGAACACAAGAAAAGAAAAGTAGGCTGTGTATTATCACCTAAGGCAAGAGAAGGCTGCCTGCCTCCGTGGCACACCAGAACTAGGATTAATCACACATATGTATGAAGAAAACAAAACTAAAAACAAAACAAACTTCTGGAAAAACTGTTTTCATTACAATAATCAAAAAGATCCCCAATAGATATCTTACATGGAGGACAGAACTAAGAGGCAAATCCGGATACGTTCTGGCAGAAGAAAAAAGAGAGAGAGGACCTAATCTTCTAGTCCCTGAGGAGAAAGAAGTGAACATGCCTCTTTTACTGGGGCCTAGATGGAGAGCACTGAAAGGTTTCACTTCAGTTCAAAGGTAGAATGAGAACCTGTATGAAATAATCTTCAGTTCCCTAATGCTGTGGACATGTTTACCAGCTCATCAGTTTTCTATCTCACCACTGACAGATGAGCAGGGGGCTGAAAGGCACCTGAACAACCCAACCTTGTTGTAGCCCTGCACCAAGATCCCTGCAGCTGTGTCCAAAAGGAAAAAAAAATGCAGTCCATGTGTTATATCTATTTTGAGGTTCCTGTTGTGGCTCTAACCATATTAAGTTAAATCTAACCAGATTTAATCTCTGACAATTCTAGACAAATATCCAGCTGTAACATTTCACCAGAGCATATTTTTGTGATCTGAAGGAGGGAAATTTGTTGTACAGATAGGAGTGTCAAGGAGGGAGAGAAAACTGACACAAATAGTCAGCAATAATGGCTGTATATCATGGCAATATTTGCTTGTGATTTCTTACGTCAGGAGGGAATCATTGCTCCTCCTTTTGGAAGCCATTCTATTTCAAAGGACATAGCCACAACCTTCATGATGGCAATTACAGTCAGCATAAAGCAGGTCTGAACAGTCTCTGGCATATAGCTGAGTTTAGAAGCAGAGCACTAAAATAATATCCTGCCTAAATGCCTTTTTGACAATGCTAGAAAATGTTGTCTCTTTTTGCAGTGAAATTAAAAATAAGCAAAAAGATTCATAAAAGAATACTTGAAACAGATTTCAAAGCTTTATAAAATTCACAGTTCCAGCTCTCACACATAAATCTCAATGATTTGAAGAAAAATGCTTAAATAGTTCTTCAGGGAAAGTTTTGCTCCAACTATTGTGATACCTTCAGATATATTCCTCTTCTTTGATTTCTCTTGATAGAAAGTTTTACATCCTATATTCAGAGTATGGGCTCTTGGAGTGTAGACTGGTGAATTTTCTCATTCCCTTTGGACTCTCTCTTTAACTGTTTGTTCTAATGAAGAACAAGGACAAATTTCATAGAATCACAGAATGGTTTGCATTGGAAGGGACCTTAAAGATCACCTAGTTCCAGCAGGCCTGCCATGAACAGAGACACATTTCAGCAGTCCAGGTTGCCCAGAGCCTCATCCAACTTGGCCTTGAGCACTTCCAAGGATGGGGCATCCACAGTTTATCTGGACAATCTCTTTCTGTGCCTGGAAAAGAATTTCTTCCCAACATCTAGTCCAAAGCTACTCTCTTTCAGTTTAAAGCCATTTCCCCTTGTCCTGTCACTGCATGCCCTTGGAGTCACGCCTCCTCTTTCTTACAGGCTCCCTTCAGGTGCTGGAAGGCCATAATTTGATCACCCAAACACCATCTCTTTTCCATCCTAAATAATCCCAGTTCTTAGCCTTTCCTCACATGAGAGATGTTCCGTCCCTCTGGTCATCTTGGTGATCTCCTCTGCACTCACTCCAAGAGGTCCTGCCTGTGCTGGGCCCCCAGAGCTGATGCAGCCCTGCAGGTGGGGTCTCAGCAGAGCAGAGGGGCAGAATCCTCTCCCTCCCCTGCTGGGCATAGCCAGCTTTGGATGCAGCCCAGGACACGTGTGTCTTTCTGGGCAGTGAGTGCCCATTGCCAGCTCATGCCCTGCCTCTCATTCCCCAGCACACCCGAGTCCTCCTTGGCACGGCTGCTCTGCATCTGTCCATCCCCCAGCCTGTGTCAAAACCTAGGGCTGCCCCGACCCAGGTACAGCACCTTGTGCTGGAAACCCCCAGCATTGCCACAAAAACATAGTTCTCATTGTCCGGCCTGCTTTTCTCATAAAACAAATTCAGCCTAAAATTAAGTCCAAGAAAGAAAAGAATTTGTCTCAAAGGTATGACAGCACACAAACTGGCTAAAGACATCTACAAATGCACTTACGAGGCCATGGTTTTCAAATAATGTTTTATAAAGTTTTGGATTTCAGACCTCTGAATGTTTGTTCCATGGAAGAAACAACACACAGCTCTCACTCTAATGGAGAAATGGAGGGTTTAGGAAAAAAATAAAGGTAGTCAAAAAACTCAGCTATGCAAGAACTATAGAAAAGGCAGTGTAAGGAAGGAGCAGTTTCTTTTTCAGCATCTAGGTAGAGGTTGCCAGAGGTCTGCTTAGATGACAAGCAGAGGCCATCATGATCAGTGATGGGTTCAAAAACTTAAACCCATTACTTAACAAGATCACTGGAGATTAAAAAAAAAAAAAAAAGAGAGAGAGAGAGAGAGGGATAGAGGGAGACAGTGAAAAATTTAAGTATTAAAACATAAAGACTCCCTGATTGACATCTCTAATTACATTTTGAAACCCATGCCAGAGCAGTATGTCTACTCATCTGTAGCAAGGTCTGAACATTCAGCTTGGTAACAGTTAGGGATTTTATTTGGAATGTTTTACTGCGTCACTAATTGGGTTTTATTTAATAAGCCTTTTCTCAAATGGCTAATCTTAGAGGAGAGAGTGTGATTTTTTTAAATCTTTTAACTTATTTTATGTTTTGTCACCTAATATTCTGATTGGATGTGTTCAATTGAAGCATGCAGAAATGAATCAGGAATGGTTTAGTCATCCTGAATAAGTTGTTCTAGTCCACAAAGAGGATAAACAGAAAAAGTTCAATTTTAACATATTTACTAATATTTTTGAAGAAAAATATTCTAAAACTACATTGAAAACTGGTGTCCATCCACAAGTTCGTCATTGCAGATAATGATAAATCTTATTCCTACTTATTCTCCCAACAGAAGTATTTTTTTTTTAGGAATGTATGAAATGAACTGTGACCCATTTGAATAAAATGGAGATGGGCCAGTTTTAATAAGTGGATTTTGTTCCCTTCTTTCATTTCCATGAAGACCATGAAAAATTGGACCAAAATAATTGGCTGCCTCTTTTAGCTGGATTTCTATGCATGGAAAGGATAAATAGCACTTATGCCTGGTACTAGCACAAGGCCTGAAGCTACAAAATGAGCTCTTATATGTTTCCATTGGAGGCCAAAACCAATTTATACATCAATGACCTCAATGGATTTTTGGATCAGACTACTTGGAAAGAAAGCATAGAATTAGTTTGGACTATCTCTGTCCAAGTTAGAGTGAGCACATTTTTCATCACTCTTAAATAGCAGCAAAGGGAGAACTAGGAAGGGAAACAAGAGCTTTTTTAAAGACCCCACCAGTTTTAGAAAAAGACCTCATATGTTTGAAGACACTCTTCATATAAATCCAGAATTTTATAAAACACTGACAAGTAAGTTTACTTCACAAAAATAAGCAATACCATTTAATAATAACAGTTTTAAAATACTTTGGAAGATTCTTAATGCAATTTGAGTTCCTTTAGGATAGGACTCATGCTGTCTAAGTTTTATCATCTGAAAACTGGTGTTTTGCCTCAGCTAGACACTCTTTGGACACTTGTTCTAGGAATTCTGAAAATTACAGAGGTAATTCAGCCTGCTGAGGCATGGTGGGTTGCTTTGTCCATAGATTGTAAAACGAACAGGAGAAAGGAATAGTTTGGATAAGATGTTTTTTAGAAAAATCATGTTAAACAAAAAGAACCCAGTTCTCCATACAGATGGAAAGGCCTGCTTGAAGGTGCCAAATAGTTACAATTGAACTCCTGTCTTACGGTTGTGCCATTATAGATGAAATGGAATAATTAAATAATAATACAGGAACTTATAAAAGTTCTTGGAAATCATTTTTCAGTCTGTTCTTGTTACAGGAAAATCTGTTATCTCAAGCCATTTCAAGGCTTTTAGTAATGTACAATTTATGGATTGCCTTGGGTCATGAGGATACACACCTTAAAAATAACTAGTGAAAGACAGAATTGAAGCTTACAAGCATAGGGGAAAGAGTTTCCTTCTGATCTCATTACATAATGGCCTGTCTCAATTTTCAGACTATTCTCATTTCTAGACACAGAGACAAAAGCCTTTCTTGGGGAAGGGGGAAAATTTGAACATGTGGAGAGTCCTGCCAAGAATAAACTTCTCTTCCATACCAGGATAAGAGGAAGGAAACTAACCTCCAACAATGGGTGTCTGTTTGCAAGATATGAATGTCTTCAACTCTCACAATCTATTCTAGAAGAGAACAAGTGCTCACAGCACTATTCTAAATACAGGGCAAAGGGTAGCAGCAGAAAGTCAAAGATTTGTGTTCATTGGAACAGATCACATGATTGAGACCTCCTTGGACGTGACTTGTATGAGTAGCTGTTGATGGGAGAGAGAAATGATATCACTAAACTTAGCATGGTTGATATTACTCATCTTCTATTTCACTATTATTATTTCTTCAAAATATTTTGTAGTGTTTCCAACAGATGACTTTCAGCCAAGATGATAGAGTATCAGTCATAATGACAAAGAGAACAAATTCTAATTATTCTCTCTCAAGTCAAAATTAATAACATCAAAGTTATCATTTCTTAAAACATTTCAATATATCTTCATGGATGATTTAATGATGATTGTATTCCAGCAAATTTTACCATTCATGATGCTTCTATTTGAGGTTTGGTATGGTTTATACCATATCCTCTGCTAACTTCTGTCTGGGAAACCGGGATTGATAGTGTGAATGCTGAAATATTAACAGGTTGGAGTTTTGTTTGGGTTTTTTTGTTTTGGTTTTTTTTTTGTTTTTAAGAGAGTAAATGAACTTTAGACAAAAGCAGAGACCAAAAATAGACAGAAAACAGGCAGTTCATGATGACCCCAAGTCCTTGGAAGAAGCAGAGTGAGGATATACATGTAGTGAAAATATGATATAGTGAAGAGATCTAGTGAAAGGTATCCCTGCCACAGCAGTGGGGTTGGAACTAAATGATCCTTAAGGCCCCTTCCAACCTAAGCCATTCTATGAATCTATGATGATTTTATGATGATTCTATCATGGTTCTATGATGATTCTATGATGAATCTATGCTTCTATGGCGTAATACCTTCTTTCACATTAAGAGCTCCCTGGTACATTATTGTCATCTGACCTAGAAAAGAGAGCATATTATACTCTGAAAGAGAAAGAATAGATAAAAATTGGAACATCCAGGCCAATGTCACCACCAGCTTTTCTGGCATTATAAACAGAAATTTCTCTAGTAAATTGAAATTAAATTTCCCGTGACTTGACATTCACCAGAGTCCCTGGTAGAGTATTTCCAAGCCAGGGGTTTTCCCCACTGTGTAACCTCCTGTCTTTAGTGGCAGTGGGGCACTATGGCCAGATTAGACTGCATTTGCCACCCCACTGTATGTTTATCTAGGCAGCCACAGAAATGCTTTGAAACTAATGGGCCAGGACAGCTGTCTCAAAGGGTTCTGCACAACCACAATCCAGGTATGACACTAGGATGGCTTCTTTGCACAGGAAAGTTGGCAGCTGTAGCTACTGCGAGTGAGGAGAAAACAAATCTGATTCTATTTTAGTTATGCTGGTATAAAGTCCACATCAGAGATTTCTATTTTAGAGAAAAAGCCACTGTGTTCAGCAGTAACAGCACTTTACCTCACTGGAGTAAAAACAGGCCAGCACCTGTTTTTCTGAAATTGGAGGGTGAAGGGCTTTTATTGCCACTTTTGTTCTTTTCCTCTTTTTGGAAAAAAGAAACAAAACAAAAATGTTTCTGCAAGTTTTGCCAGGAGGAATAAAAGAAGGGGAGAAAAATGGATTTTGTCTGGGTTCTTGCCCTTGCACCCACACACTAAATAAAGGAATACTGAGGACAGACAGTTCTAAATCACAAGAGAAAAGCATCAAAGGTAAAATAAAATCTTCTGACTGAATTGCAATGTTGTCACTTCCCATGCCCTTTCTGGAACTGGAATGAAAATGTTTCTTTTACTTGTTCTAGGGTTTTGCTGTGTTGCTTTGTTTTGATTTGGGGTTTGGTTGTTTTGTGGGGTTTTTGTGGTGAACAAAAATGACAGGAATCTGGATGGAACACTCTTCCCTTGGTGACTCCAGGCCAGTGGGGTGATGGGGCAACCACAGGTAGAGAGGAGAGAGGAAGTTGTGTCCCAAGTTTGATGTGCCATCACACTTTAGTGGCATCCATGGTCATACACAGGCAGCATCCCTTGGATGTGCAGTCAGTGAGCAGGCAGAAGAGAGAGAAATGCATGGAAGCCCATTTAATATACATTGACTGGTCCATGCTGGCTAGTTACCCAACAGGCCAGCATTCCGATGGAACACGGCTCCCAAAGAAGGTGTGTAGTGAATGCATTTGCTGTGGTACTGAAATTAGGGTCACTCATTTGATAAGAGGGTCTGTTAAGGACTGTATGTCTCCCTGATGACAGTTCAGTTCTGTGGGAAGCTAAAAAACCACAAAACTGCTGCTAAGAGTAGCTCTGACAGGAATAGGTAAGTGTGGGTTGAAGCAATCATGATTCATGATTAACTTATGGGAGTTAATCAAAAATCCTGTGGGCAATCCCTGGACCCCTACTGTCTTCAAAGCCTCTCACAGCAGTCTCTCGGTATGAAGAAGGGTATTACATAAAGATGGAGAGTGATTTTTAAGGGACCTGAATGAGAATTAGATGGAATGAGCTCCTGTGCAATCCTATGGTTGGCAATATCGTCGCCTTTCCCACGACATATGCCTGTGGTGTTGGCTTGCTTGGTGAGCCTGTTTGAGCAGGTTAGGATAGGCTTTCAGACACAAACCCAGTTCTGAATAACAAATCAGAATGATTAAGACTCATCAAAAAAAAAAATCTTGCCTTGGGATGCCTAA
Organism: Pycnonotus jocosus; assembly: GCA_013400435.1. Taxonomy (NCBI): domain Eukaryota; kingdom Metazoa; phylum Chordata; class Aves; order Passeriformes; family Pycnonotidae; genus Pycnonotus; species Pycnonotus jocosus. The sequence goes on along the minus strand of VWYP01017663.1, from coordinate 701,838 downwards.
GAGCAGAGAGGTGCTGGGTGTCCTGTCCTTCTCCTCCCATTTCCCTCCTCCCCTGCTGCAGTCAGATGCATGTGAAGGGTAGATATGGGCAGACAGAGAGGCTCCATGTGGGACACAGTGGGAGATGCTCTTGGACTGGGCAATATTAAGGTGATACAGCAGGAAACAGGAACAGCAGCTTTAATTTAATCATAATCCATATATTTTCCTTTGAAACATGAGAATCTGATAATACTCAGTGCGTGCTGAGCTTCCCAGTTTGGCCACAGAGCACATAAGGTTTATGTGAATCACTGTCAGAGGGCAAGTTTAAATTGTGATAAGTAGCCTATATGTAAAAGCAGTATTTCTGCATCAAGTAATAAGGCTATGTTTCCTGGGAAAGGAGTGGTTGAAATCCATCCCTTGTCACACAATATCACGAACAATAAATGTAATTTTAAATCCATTAAAATGCTGCCAAATACATTAAACAAAAATATACAGAGGATTTAGTCAGCAGAAGATTTACAGATTTCCTGAGTAGTACATCATTATCGGAACTGTCAATTTGAAAATAAAAATTGTCAAGCCATCACTGAAACACCATAAAAGCTGTGACAGAAATAGACAATAACTACTAAGTTTTTTTAAAAATAAAACCCTCAGCAAACCCACTCTACACACAATTATCACCTCTGTGGACTACCAAGGAAACAGTAAAGTACTGAAGGATACCAAAGAGAAGTCTGGTATGCAGCATAGTTAGCATCAGCACTCTCCAATTATTAAGTGTACTGTTGAAAAGCAGATTGTTGTGCATTTAATGATGGCATCCAGAGGAGCTAACATACAAAACAAATAAAATCCCAGCTAAAAGATGGTCATTTGTCGTCATATTACTGTGGTTTGGATTTGGACCCCTCACTGGCCTCCTGACTGGTCATCTTCATACTTGTTAGCCTCCTTTGTTAATCTGAGACCAAGACAAGAAGTAGTTTTGTCACAGTCTGCAGGTAATTATCAAATAGGAGATTTCTGACATATGGTTTTCAGTAAGTCTTTCCTACTTACAGGCTTACCAGGCTGATGTGTTCAAATTCCAGGAAGCCAGTCCCATACCTTGCTTTGATTTGAGAACACCAGAGTGCCACCTTTCCCTTCCACATCCTTTATGACTACTCCACATGATTATTTCCTGGTAGACTACAAGATTATACTGCAGTATTGACCCACAAGAAAAGTCTAGGGCTATCGTACCCTCATGGTCTAGTAATATAAACACACCTTTTTCACCTCCCATATCTTGCACGTTCTCCAGATTTATAAATTGACCCTCAAAAGACACCTGACAGTGAAAAACAGACAGGCACAGAGCCCACAGGCATGATTCTATACATGGTTGATCTGAAATCTATAACATCTATGCTGTGTTGTCTTATTGCCCTAGTGCTGTTTCTTCATCATGCCTGTCCTCTTTTTGAAGATAGAAGGAGCCTAGGATCATTCCCTTTGGCATAGCTCCTTCTTTGTGAGCTCTCTTTCCCAAGAAGCCCACTTCCTATCTTGCTCACTAGCTGAGTTAGATCCATTTGCAACAAAAGCATGCTGCACTTTTCTTCCCAGAAGATGGTCCCTTATCACATTTTGCCATTTTATTTTTAAGGTGCTTCCACAAGTACCTGTTAACCAAGAAATACTAGCACTGGTCCCTTGCAGGGAAGGTCTGTGCTGTCACCATCTCACTGCTTCACAGGGCTTCTGCTTGGATGAAAGTCATTTACTCCATTATTCTTCATGTTAATTACATGTCCACCCTTGATAAGACTTCACTGACCGTAGATGTAAAAGATAACAGAGACAGTAGCCAGTGTTCCATTCAAAATGAGTTTGCAGTTTCACACTTGGAAGCATAAAGAGATCTGAAGAGGTGGCTTATTAACAGATCAGGAGGAGTCTTAATGAACTCCTAGGCCTGAGAGATGAAGCAAGACTATCCCAGATAAAAAGGAGCACTTTATATAGGTAGAAAACTTAACCCTTTAAGTGACTTAGCAGGGACCATAATTCTGTGCCTTTTGAAATCTTTATGATAAACTTGCAAGTTCTAAAATATCTCTGTTAGGTCCTCTTCTCAGGCTCATACTCAAAAGCAGGAGGGACTGATTATCAGAACATTTCCTAGCTTAAGAACAGTACTTTTACTTTATGGAGGGATATGGTGGGAGTTTCACCACAAAAAAATATATCAGAGGAACTTGGTGCTTGCACATCATGGTACGTCTTGAAGAACACCAACAGTAAAATAGAGACACCCATAGAGAGCTTTTCTACTAAAAGACTGACCAGAGTGGAAGAGAGTGAAGGGACTGGTGTTGGATCAGTATTTCTTCAAGATGGATTTGAAAGTGAGAGTCTTCACTCTGGAATCTGATGAAGGCAACACTGAATTGAGTGTCTCCACTGAATCCCGGCGTTGGGGATCTGGAGTTTTGAAGTCAGTGACTAAACCTGCACTGGCTTAAATAAAACCTAGCAAAAGTTGGAGGGGTTGTGACACAAAATTGAATGGAATTACTGCAGTGTAGCAAGTTCATTGTGGTTTAGATTAAGGCATTAGTTTAATGCACTTTAGATAGCATTTGCTGGTGGCAAAGGACGCTGCACCAGTCAGTTCCTGTAGCTCTGCTGATGTCATTAAGCTGCAGTAATTCATTTGTCTATCATCATGCTAAGCTTTTCCCGGCTGCTGCTGTACCCTGGATTATGATCAGTTTTGTGTTATTAGATGGCAAAAACTGACCTTCTGTTTGGTTGCACCTTTATTCAGCTTTGTAAAATGCTAGTTGGTCACTTAATACAGTGCCTTGTTAATACTATCCTTAAACTCTATAGACTGCTTTGAGCTGATGCCCCAAATGTCCTTAGCTGGTCTGATTATTTCTTCTTGCTGGATCTGTACCCTAGACGTATTCTTTTGTATTTCACACTGCTACACTTACAATATTATTATTTATTAGCCCTATTTTACAGACGGTGAAGAAGTGATATTGCAGAAGCGATAATGAGTGAGGCTTTAAAGAGCCCTGCAAACTAACTCCTGCTTTAAGAAGGAAAGCTGCAGTAGGTATGGTAACACAGTCAGACTCTCTCAAGCACAAACACCACTTGTTTATGTTATTGCTCCCTTTTGCAAAGGAAAATCCCAAAAGCTGGAGTAATTTTTGCAATACAAACATAATTTGGCTTGATTTGCATGTTGTTGTCCTTTTGAAATCCTGGCAACCAGAGATAGGTGTCCTTCTTTGGCTGTGGACATCTGGTCACCCTCAAATGGAGCCAGTAATGCTAATTAATTCTAGCAGTACACAATGCCTTGTTCTGTACTGTCATAATTCACTGAAGGCAGTGAAAGCTATACCCCTCTCTGTGAGGTTGCAAGCAGGCACGTGATTGGAATATTATTCCATCTGTATTTTACGTTCTTCATTAGCCCTCATTTAAAGCAAAAGAGAGTTCAATTGTTCATACTTGGGAAAAACAGCAGGTTAATTTGACTTGTTGAATAGACTTTTAACCATTGGAAAGCTTAGTATTTTCTGAAAACACCACCAGTTTTGTTTATTGCATATTAACTGCAAAATAGTTTAAATAAACAACTACCTCAACTTCACTTACCTTCCAAAATCTCACAGCTAAACAAAAATCCAAGCCACTACCTTTCAGTTCCAGTAAGGTTTAGCTCTTTAATAGCTTTAAGTGCCTTTGAAAATACCCTGTTTAATGGAAGAAATATTTTAATATGAGGGGTTGCAAATACTTCACATCTGCAGAAAAAGATAGTAATTTATGAGTCCCAATTGCTTTACTTTAAGAATCTGGGGGCTAAGTGACATTTTCAGTACAAGTACCAATTATCTATGTATTCAGCTTCTCCCATCACTGGATTTATCTCCATTCTATATTGTTGCATAACATGCTTTTAAGAGAAAATTTCAGCCAGTGGAACCCAAAGCTGGATGGCAAGGCATGGCTTAGTGAAAATATTATTTCAGTGACAAGAGTGATACACCAGATTTGGTAGGGTAGGGTTGATGACAGCAGGGGGTTCTCAATAAATGCATCTACAGACTGAATTCATATGCACACCAGATCATATTGTTAAAGCAAATTTACTGACTTTCTATATTTTCCTGTTGCATATCACCAGGTATTGTGAGGGCAGCAGCAAGGGAAGGTTGAGAAATAACTCAACAGTAATTTCCCTAGTGCCTGTAAATAACAAACATTGTTAGCAAATGAGTGATGGAGGTCAATGGGCCATGGAGTCACTAGATGGTTTAATGATATGCTGCAGGTTATCTCAGGGCACGGTGTTCTAATGACATTCTCAGCCTTCCCTGCAGCAAATAACCTCTGCAACCCGAGATAAGCAGCTGCATTGCGCAATACAATACAGTATCAAATGACCCCAGCAAGAAAATTTCTCTTCTGTTTGACATTTAATGCGCAAGTATCCGTCAAAATCTGTCCTGGGAAGAGAGCTGTCCTACTTAAAGCCAGTTTTGCTAACTGAGAAGCTATTAAAGGGCAGAACCCAAAAGTCCTCAGACCTGTGGCTTCTGGATAGAAGGGTAATAGTTGAAGAATGCCTAGCAGGAAGCCACTTGCCTTGCTTTCCTGGCTGTTGCTTTAAATAAATCTTTCAGAGGCTTCCAGAGACATGCAAGACATCCACAGAGCGAGACAGTGCTGCTCATTTAACAGCCCTGAGGAGTCAGGGGGGCCTGATCCACATCCAGTGTACACCACAGCAGAACAGCGTGCAAGGGGATGTTTCTTACTCTAAGAACCAGTGCACAGCCCCAATTATGTGGAACAGTCTTAGTTCTAATGGAGTCCAAATCCTGGACTTCACCTAACTATCCAGTCCCAGGAATGAAAGGCAAAGAAAAGCTTGAGAGGAGATAGAGGCTTGACAAAAGCCACAAGGTTATCATTATGTTGCTTCCCTACAAAGCTGAGGTTTATCATATCTACAGAGCTTTAGTTTATTCCACTATATTACCTTGAAGTACCTGTTTTTAAGTGCTAGAAATTCCCACTTTCCTCCCTCCCCCATTTCTCATCAGCTAAGGATGAGGTACCAAGTGCAAGACTTGCTTCAGAAAGGCAGATTCACACTGTGTACTCTGGGACTTGGCACTTTCCAGGACACAAAGTGAAATCCATTGACACGACCACAGCTTAGCAAGGACAGACACAAGAGGGTTTTGTGCCTGGATGTTGATAGCTGTCACTGTGAATGGAAAGGAGGACAACCCAGCATGAGTGACACATGTATGAGACAGTAAACAGTGTAGTGGCAACTGTAGATGTTTCTTCTAGTTTGGATGGGATTGGCTAAAATAATTTACTGTCCTGCCCTGGAACTTACTCATTCTTTTTTATTTGAAACTTTCTTAGCTGCAGGGCTTAATTAACTGGGATTTTATTTGGGGCAGGGGGGAAGAGGGAGATGGAGGAGGGGTATGAGGAGTTGTCTTAAAAATTCCCTTTAAAAATCTGTCTTACTCTACAGCAATCACTCACATAATTATGTACCATACATTCTGGTGAAACTCAACCTTTGGTCTGCTCTGCTCAGGGGAAATTAACCAGCAGAGCTGTTCTGTAATAACTTCCATTATTGCTATTTTGGTATAATTTAACTATTCTGGAATAACTCCCCAGTGCAGACATTCAGCTCCAGAATAAAAGAATTTTTATTCCAGAATAATGACTCTGCTTCCAGAAGGGAATAATCTTTCTAGAATAAAGTCACTTTTATTTCAGAATCAAATATGCAGGGAGTTACTTGGGCATAGCTCCCCAACGAAGTTATTGTGGTGCCAGTTGATTTTCTCATGTATGCAGAAATGTTAGTAGCCTTCAGCAATGATGTGTCTTGTTACATTTATCTGTTTTTATATGCTAATCTCTATAAAATTAAGCACTAAGATCTAGTGGAGAATGTGTTAAGCTACGTGAATTTTCTTTTTTACCTTTTGTCTTGCACACAGACAGTTCAAGATTTTGTAATAAACACATATCTCATCTGAAGAAAAGAAAGAATTTGAATACTTTCCTCTGCATAAATTGTATGATATGTCAGTGCAATCTGAAGTTTATTTCCAACAGTTTGCAAAAATAGTCAAACAAAAAACATGTATACATGCACACACAAAACTATTTTGAATTTCAGAATTGACTTGGTAAACATCTAAAATGACTGCAAAGGCAACTTTAAAGCAATTAAATGGAACAGATCCTCCTGGAAGCTGTGCCAAGGCACATGGAAGGTGAGGAGGTGATTTGAGACACCCAGCATGGTTTCACCAAGGGCAAGTCCTGCCTGACCAATCCCGTGACCTTCTGTGATGGAGTGACTCCATCACTGGACAAGGGAAGAATTATGGATATCATCCCTCTGGACTTCCCTAAGGCCTTTGATACTTCCTGTGTATGAGATCCTCCTCTCTAACTGCAGATATATGCTTTTGATGGGTGGGCTCTATGATGGATAAGGAATTGGATAGATGCTTGCATCTGAAGAGCAGTCAACACCTCAGTGTCCAGAGAGAGATCACTAATGAAGACTGCCCTTCAGGGGTCTGTAATGGCATCTATACTGTTTGATATTTTAATATCTATTTAATAACTCAATATCTGATTCTGCTTCAGACTACAAAGGGTCAACAGAAATTTGGAGACACTTCCCTGCCTGGTTAGTCAGTTCCTCTGAACCACCTGATGTCAAAGAAACATTGCATCTCAGTCAAATCCTATCTCTGAAACAAGATGCAAATTGATAAGCATTTCATGAGAATTTTTCACTTCCCCTAGTTTCAGTTGTGGGAAACTGCACATAAAAGCAAACAAACAAACAAAAATCTTACTTAACCTTTAACATTTTTTTGTCTGTAAATTCAAAGATTAAATACAAAAAAAAATTAGAAAAATTATAGGACATCTCTTATGTATAAACAATGCTGTGTTGTTTCAATTCAGATCAGAAAGTGAAGTTGGTAAACTGGTATTTATTTGAGGTTAGGAATGTTCTTTCACAGTTATTCTGCTGTCTGTGAAAATCATCTATTTTGAGTAGGATCCTGACAGTTTCTGAGCTTCTTCTGTCAGCCATTCAGCACCTGTCAGAAGCAAACTCTTAGGTACTTCTTTTTAATACACAAATTTATATATACTCTATGTTAAGGGAGTTGACAGATAGACAGACTGGTATGTATTTTGAAGAAATAGCAAATTGTTCTTATATAGGGTAGTTGTAGGCTGCTTTCATCGTCATTAAAGCCTATTTTAACTTTATCCAATAATTTTCTTCCATTTGTATTAGAAAATCTTAGACTGAAAATTGTGCTAATCATGCTGAAAACGAATAAGGACACTTCTGCAAAGTCTGAGAAAGGATATTTAGGATTATTCTGGATTTATGGTAGTAAATTTTGCCTGGATTTTAACCATCTGTTACTTCACATTTTAACCTCAGTTACCTCACATTTTCAGAACCATCATCTTGGGATGAAGTGGCTGTATTCAGAATGCAGATTTTATATTTAAGTTAATTAAGGGGTTGAATTGGATTAGTTTGGGGTTGTTTGAGGGAGTTGCTAATGATTCCAGGGGCAAAATGTCCAGCTGCATGTACGCTATCCAGCTTGCTTTTAAGTTTGTCAAGACACAGAGTACACTGCTCTCAAGTGACAATCTCAGTTGATTTGAAACACAATCAACTCTTGGTCTCCACATCAAATCTAGGGCCTGTCTCCTGCCCATCTGTCATTCTATAATTAATTCAAAGTCCATCTCAAAATGTCCCACCTGGAAAACATGAGATATTAAGTTGACAAAAAACACGACACTTTTATATGTGAGGAGATTTCCTCTGGATAATCAGCGCAGTTACAGGAGTATGGAAGAATGTATGCATATGCATATTTAAAATTATTTACATTCTAATCTATTTCATTCTGAGTTGTTTTTGACAGATGGAGAGAATTTTGCAAATAGTGGTTGAAGTAGTATGAAGTAGCAGCAGTATGAAGTAGCTCTTTCTGGCTATACATTTTGGTGATCATTTTTTGATCCTACAAAAAGATCTTTATGACATTACTGTGCTCTCTCAGAAACAGCTTTCTGAATGTTAAAAATGGAAAGCTGACTTTCTAAATTAAAAGCAAGTAACCCCAACCAAAAACAACTAATAAAGCAATATGATGGGCGACTCCCTTGTCAAATTATATTTTCTATTTTTCACAATGAAGCCTGACACGGGAACACTTGTTCTGGTTTTAGTTCCATCATTCAAAAATAGCCCATTTCTTTTGACTTTTGATTGTTTTCATCTTGCCTGGCAATTTCATATGCCTATTTCAAGTGAGAATAGGGAGTTTTATCCCAGATTTAAGACCCAGCTTGAAAAAATATCATTCTTGCTACAATAGTTTTACTTTAAAGCTGAAGTAGCATTCATTACCTTTCATAAATCAAAAAAATTATTTTTACAAAGCTTGATATTAGTTTGCTATACCAGTGAAAAAAAAGGTAGTAAATGTGCATGTATTGACTATGTGCTCTTCACAAAGAGAAAATACAAATTTTAGGGCCAAATTAGTGAATAATCTAAGGCCTGATAAGGGATTTAGGGCTCTTTTTAGACATATGGTTGGTAACAGCCCACTCTGAACAGTGATCCTACCATCTGTAAACACAGTCCTGCACTCAGACCTGCTAAAAAGCACAATAATTTCATAATCCCTCTCTTTCAGTAGCTCGCCTGGGATATTCCTGTGCATTTCCAAAGATAACAGAATTGCTGCATTTACAATGCACACTGATCTAATGCACTCTAGTGATCCTAGAGTTTAGTAAAGTTGTAGAGCAGACACACATATTCTTCCCGTGTTTTCTGGCTAGAAATACATTCTTGTGTTTTATTCTTTCGAGTTCAGTGCTTTGTGAAATATCTGATTTGCTGAGTGAGAGCACTACCTTCACAGGAAACCCCAAAAGTCAGATTTATGGATTATAGTGCAATTACCATTTGACTGGCATTTCTGCACAACCATAGTCAAGCCAGAGCTCTGCCAGTCTGGCAAGTTGATGGGATGCCAGCAATAGCAGCCCATGTGTCTCCATTTCTCCTTCCAAATGGCCAAAAATTTCAGCTGCAAATAAAACCTAGCTATGTCATTCAGAAATATCTGAATGTTCCATATCCAAAATTCATGGGTTTGTATTATTTAACAACTCTCCTTCTAAGTCACCATCATTCTTGAAAGCTTTGAGTCAAGTCATGAAAATATATATGGTAAAGTGAGGAAGAAACAACTGGATGAAAAGAAAAAGGGAGAAAAAATGTACTAACTTGTCCAGAGACCAGAAAGATAAATCCAACTCTATTCAGACTATGTAAGAGTGCTCCTTTTCATCTTTATCAGGTACAGATCTCGAGTTTAACCCACTCAGTTGTAGTCATGTGTTCATAGTGCCTGTGAATACACATGGTTAAAGTGTGAGGCTAGAAGTGCTTGGGCAGCAAATAACTGATTTCCTCCTAAGTTTCCCCCAAACTCATGGCAAGGGATATGAGATATACTGCTGGGTGATATGGAAGAGTTTATCCAAATGCTCTCTTCTAGTAGTGGCAGCACCACCCTTGCTCCAGTCTGTACCTGCCTCTGAAAGCTCTTGGAAGCATAAAAGCACAAAAGGTGTTTAAAAGGGGTCAACAAGGGAATACCAAATTTAGGACAAATCATAATTTCTTCAGTGTCACTTCCACAGGCCAGCTGGGTACGTTACAAGTTGAAGAATGAAAGAGACTGGTCTGGTTTGGACTCTGCTCACTGTGGACTTTTTTCCCTTATACTTTGGAAAGGATTTACAAGAAGGAAATTTAGCAGCTGGCTGGAGCTGCATTATCACAGCAGCGGGAAATTTGATGGGTATCATCAGATTTCTATGAACTAACGTCAGGCTTCCTGAACTCCTGCTTTATTTGTGCCCTGTGGGAATACAGCCAATATTGTCATGGTATTGCTGAGGCAAATCACAGAGCAAAAGCTGCTGATGATTTCCTGTTTCATGCTCCCTATATGCCACCTTCTTGCCAATGATTTCATGAAACAGATACCACAGCCCATCCAGGTGCACTGGACTCCTGACTTATACTTCATTACAAGGCAACCCCATCACCCCATCTACCTGCCTTGCCCTACTATACATGCAGGATTTGGCTTGAAAAAACAAAAAAAACCAACAGAAAAAAGATGCTCCACTTTCAAAGGCACTCTGCATGTCTGCATTTTTGGGCAGTTTGTCTCTTAAAATTTTCCATTTATCTGCTCTAAGCACACCTAAAAATTTGGGACCTTATTGGAGAGAATATTAATTTTAGATATTCTGGTCCTGGGTATAGTTAAAACCCAGATGTCCCAGTCTGTGGAAAAACCACCCCCAAATTGTCCATTTCCTCATCAAGAAAAAGGACTTTATTTGAACAGACAGTCACACATACAATGCACCTGCCTTAGCTTCACATCCTGACTACCCTGGTGAAATTAAAATGCATATTTCCTTTCCTCTTGATGCCTCTCCTCCTGTGACAATTTGTCGTACCAGTTGAAGAAGCAGCCTGTGCAACAGGGAGTGACACAGAATAATATGTCATGTCAAATATATTAAGCATTTTAAGGCATCACAGACTCGGAGGATTTCGGATAAAAAGAAACAATTGTTTGAATCCTAAAAAAATGCTATAAAAAACCACAGGGAATTTGATATTTATACCTGAGCTTTAATAGTGCCTGTGATTTCTGTTTAAGGTGGAGGTATGTGCACAGTTCTGGCTGTAGTGTTAAGATTGTGATTGCCATCAGCTTTTCAATAGCACTGTTTTGAAATGCCAGATTTAACCTTGTGTGCTTTGGGGTTATTTCCACTATTTTTTTTTTTTCCTATGGACATTGATGATGGCAGCAGGGTTGAGCCAAAATGTATCAGTAATTTCTGGTAGTCACCTCTACCAAGTGACAGTGAATTAGGATTTTCTTTGCTTTAGCTTTGTGGGTTCCCTGATTTTGTTGTGATGCTGTGTGGCTGCTGAACACACTCAGTGCTCGGGGCTGCTGTACAATGGAGCTCTGGAAAGCTGAACCATCTAGAGGTTTTTAACCCAAATTCATGTAGAAGCATGAAGGTCAAAGGCCTTGTGGTGTGCTAGTAAGGTACATGGATAGGCCAGAAACCTCCCACAATATCTTCCTCTTCCTTTTTGCCAGGAAATTTATTCCCAGAATACACTAGCAACAACACCAGCTTTAATTAGAGTAACTCGGAGACAGAGCCACATTCTTACCCTTTACATTTCTTTTCTGTTGGTTTTTATATTAGTGAATCTGCTGCTCTGATGAGGGCCCATTTTTATTGTGTGATGAAACCCTAAAGCTTGCCACAAAAACATTGCCTCATCACAAGAAAGGGAAGCACCAGGGAGAAGGAGGTGGGGAGAAGCTCCAGTGCAGCTGTGGAAATCCATTGGTTGTTTGGATATGAACATTAATTGATGTTTGAGAGAAAAGAGGATTTGTTAAATTCAGTATTATTAAGGCAGTTCCACTGGATTTAACAGCCTAGCTGAGGTAAGAAAGAACAATTCTGCTTATCAGATGTGGCTCCTAAAGTTTCCTGCATGACCAGAAAGAATCACAGATTTGAGAGGTACATTTTGTACATGAAAACAAAGCCTTTACAAAAGTCCAAGGACTTTACATTTACACAAGACATGTTACCATAAAGAGGGAGAGTTTGCAGCACTCATAATTTAACATTGGTTTCCCAAGGAAACTTCTGAGGAGTCATATACTAAATGTCCTTGACTAAAGCTTAGAAGAAAAAAAGTAAAGTGGTATCAGTCTGCAGAAGAGATAGGTCAGTCTCAACAGTTGGAAACAAAGCTTGGTGCTCAGTGGACTGGATTACCAGATCACAGATCACACAGTGAAAGCAAAACTGAGAGAGCATGAGAAGCCTTAAAAATTCTGCCAATACTGGACTAGAGTAAAGAGAATAAGAGATTTTTTTTTCTTCCTGCGTTGATCACAAAGAAAAGTAGCATCCAATCTCGAGACAGAGCTGAAAACACATATTGAAAAAAGCAATAGTTTTTGCTTCTGCAGAATATAGAAAAGTGTGAAAATATGCCTGAAATCAGGCTTCATAGAGATAAAATGTACTGTAGAAGGACAGGAATCCACTTTTTAAAAAAGTCAGACAAAAGCTAAACTAATCATAAATCTGAAAATAATAAAGATATGGCAATTTCCCAGTATATACACAAATGCCACAGGGAAAAGTCCTAAAATAAATATTTTCAGCATGAACACAGTTTTGGAATCAGGAGAAAAGGGAGAATAAAGAACATAAGACTATGTACATATAACTGTGCTGAAAAGAATGTAGGATCCCTGACCCAGTATTGTCAGATGTGTGTATGATGCATAAGAATCCTGCAATGTTCTCCCAGCAGCTGGAGTGAAACCTGAGTGTGAATACAGGTGATCCTGGAGATTTGCCTTCTTTGTAGAAGTAGGGAAGACTGAAGAAGGGAAAGACTTCAAGAAGAATGAGAAATGCCTTCAGCTTCTTCCAACAGAGTGCACAAGGGAAACGGAGAGCAAGAGTGTGTTTCCTCTAGCCCAGTCTCTGCTTGCTCAAAAATACTTTGTCCAGGCTGAAATAAAATGGATTAATCCAGTCAGTCCTAGGGAAATGCGTAAATTAATCTCTGAAGAGAGGCACCTACCAGACTTCCTTGCCAACAGAGGGAGCCTAGAGGACATCTCAGGGTGTGTAGATAACATGGAGATGAGTAAAATAAGCTGGGATCAATCCCATGAAGAGTTTTGAAGATTCAAATCTCATGTAGAGAACCAAAGTGTCAAACAGAATTGGCAGAAGTTGCTGACCAGAACAGTATGGGACTGAACCCAAGTTTCTTCAGAGGTACCCAAGAGTGATTACTGCATGAAAAATATTTCTCTACTAGCTTTCACTGCAAGGGGTAAGTGTAAAATAATTCCCCCATTAAGGGCTTGAAAGATTTTGATTTGAGCCAATAGCTGTTAGAGCTCCAATTTGTTTTATGTGCTCTAGAATAAGTGAAGCAACACATGAGGCTCCTTAGTTATCATTCACAATGAACAAGCCCAGCAAATTCAGCGTTAAACGTGAGAAAGCTCAAACACACCAAGACTTGGCAGTGCACACTCTTGGCACAAATGAAATTTTAGCTTGTCCCTTTGGAATATCATGCAATACCACTGTCATTTCAACAAGAACACTTGAATACCTTTGGCCCAGATGAAACCAAATCACTTTGGTAAAGACACCATGGTTTATTTCCCTGTCTTCCACTGGCATCAGCAAAGAGAAATTATCTTGCATGGCTGCTCTAATTATGCATGCCCACACCATGAGACTTCCCTGTCTTTTAAGTCGTCTAGTTTAATTCATTGGAACATGTAAACTAATCATTTACTTGTAATGCCTTGAAAAATTCACCCTGTGCCCAGATAATAAGTCTTGTCAGCTTGCAGGGGTTTTTCACTGTGGTTTTATAACCCCAGCCTTTTGTTAAGAACAAAACTCAACATGCCATGAGCAAGAGCCTCCAAAGTCTAGAGCAAGGTTTCTGCAGAGCCCACTGCAGTGCCCCCTCCCCAAGCCGAATATGAAAGAGTTTATTTTCTATAAGTCTTTTACTGCTGTTGGCTGCCCATGCCATGTCTTCATTTAATAGCTGTGGCTTTCACTAAGTTTATTTACTTGCCCCTGAAGCTTTGAATGAAGGACCGTTTACATTTAATCACCTTACAATGCAGCTTGAATAGTAAATGTGTGTCTGCTAATTGATAGCTCCTTCTCAATGAGGCTTTTTATCCCTGCCTGTCCCCTCGGGTCCTCTGGGTAACTTCATTGTTAGGATGCTGATTCAAAGAGAAAGGGTACAGGAAATTCAGATTTGATACTGTACAGCATAGCCCAGCAAACGTGATCCACATCTGACTTCCAGGGAGCTGTGTTCAAAGGGGAATAAACTGTGCTGACAACAGAAGCACAGGAAGACATGGATTACATGTCTGAGGCTAGGTTGCCATTGCCTACCCACCCTTTACAAAATAACCTTTGTTTAAAATAAGTGTGAGTGAATTAATCAAGTCAGCTGCAGACAGTCAGTCATACGTTCAGCACTCCAGAAGCATTCTCAAGCATTCTGTTGGACAACTGTCCAACAGAAGAAACATCAGTGTGAACTTTGCCACTAAAACAATGAGGCATTGTAAAGAAAATTTTGGACTTTTGAAAAATTCTCAGCCACAAATTGCTTTGTTCAATAAACACAACCATTGTGGCTCTACCCAGGAAATGTAGGCTGTTTTCTACTCCTGCCCAGGATGGGGCCCTTTCACACCTGTCTTCTACTTCCCAGAGGAGTGGCCTGTCTACACTGGACTCTAGACTGTTCAGGAGCAAACAATAATCTCACCAATGGTTTTGGAAGAGGGAAGATCAGTACTGCTTGGAGAGAAGATAATTAATAATTTAGGGCCCATGCATATGGCCAGGTTTTTGCCTAAAGTGAAATGATCTTGCTGAAACAGAAATAAGCATTATGCATTGTTTAAATGGGAACTCAATATCTGAAGATAAAATCTTTGCTGCAAGAAGTCTGGAGAATTGCTCAGGTAGAAGCAGTGGCTGCTGAGTGATGTCTCAGGATATGACACAGCACCCAGAGAGCTGGATGAAACTTTTCATATGAAGTGCTAAAGAGATGGGCTGTGCAGTAGCAGAGATAGACTATTTAGTATGCCTGTCACTGCTACAGGACTCAAAATGTTTTCCCTTTGGGAATAAAACACACAAAAACAAAACTAAAACAAACAAAAACCCCAAACAAACAGAAAAGTATAAGTTTCTGGACATGTCACACAGACAAGCAAGTGTACATGGGTTATTCTTGTACTCTGAAGTTTTGCACTGAATGCTTGGTAGGAATACTTTAGGAAAATCAGAAGTGCAAATATAAACATTACAGCATTTCCAGATGACTGAAGCTATCGTTTCACTTAGAAAGCCTATTATGTATTCCTTGTGTTATTCCAATAGATGTAAAATCAGCATTATGTTAGGCACTACATTAGAGAATATTCAAAGGCAATTGTCCAGAGTTATTTGGGGGATTGACATAAATTGCACTCTCAAAGAAAAGGGAAAAGCTTGCTCTTTGTGTCATAATGTACGAAGTAGCCTGGAAATTGCATCCTTATAATGTGATCACAAGCTCCAAATACAAGGCAGTGTATCCTAGAAGTTTTGGAACCTACTTCCTTTACTCTGGAAGTACATAGAGATTTATGTAGCATCCTTGCTTGTACTGCATATAACGTGAAATATTTCTGTTTTGCTTGATAAACAATACCAAGCTTCCATTTGTATATCAGGATTTTCAGTCTTCTATGCTCATGTACAGAAAATTATTACTGCATAAGGATTTAAGAAAAGCAGGCATACATTCTTGCCAGAGATCAAGATTGGTCAGAAACACATTCACAGTTTATTTTACTATCCTTTCTAAACTTTCTGCAAGTCAGATGAATTGCCAGGCAGGTTTCTGTTGTTCTTTTTTAAAAAAGCTGTTCTTCAAAAGCCCTCTTTTTGCTTTGTAGTTTCAGCAGAGATAAAACAACTGTGCACATCTGTGCTTTTCCAGTTACTGTATTTATTTGTTTTGTTCTTGCATTTCTTCCTTATTCTTTGCATATCTGCCTGAATTGTGATAGAAATTGCTGTGCTCAAACAAATTCTTCCTGTCTCCTTGTCTTTCTCTGTTTATCCTTTTCATATGACCTTGACATATTTTCTCCTCTGTTTTCATTTCTAAATATTGTTTTCTCTTTCAGGTTCAACTTTTTTGACTTCTTTGCTACCATCATCACTTTTATGATTCTCATTTTAAAGCCCATCATAAAAATCTTTGTTTTCTGTTTTATGTCTCTGTCTTCCCTTTCCTTCTTGTAAAAACACTGACTGTTTTCTCGGGAAGCTGTTAGGTGTCAGCTATTTTCCCTTTGTTTCCCCCACACTACAGCTTTAGATAACAGAGGATATGTAACAAAATATACGTAGTTTTGAAACAACTACATACAATTGAATTAAATTACAACACAAAAATGAGGAAAAATTGATTCTAGTGAACTGCAAGACAAAGGGCAGATGCTGTTTGCTTGTTTTGGTACTAGACCTTAGTAAGATCTAACTTTGTAGGTTTAGCCTTATAGACAGGAGGCTTTGTAGCATTCAGCCCTTAGAACTCAGCATTTTGGAGGTCCTGCTGAGAGGCTTTCCTCCATCTACTCTGTTTTCCACCCTCTGGTTTCTGAACTGTAGTTATCTCTCAACCTTTCATTTTACAGTGAATATGATAATTAAAGGATTTCTGACATCAACAAAACACAGTTACAATAAATCACAGGCATTGTCCATTTGGTCAGAAGACATCAGAAGTTTTGGAATTAATTTCTTCCAGTGGCAAATGCTTTATCATAATGCATGGTCATCCCCAGAATATACAATGAGAAAGCTAAGTTCTAAGAGGACATCATTTCTTTTGTTACCAGTGATCATGACTGGATAAATGAAATGGAATATTTCAGGTGAGTATTCAGCATTTGCAAGGATGTCTTCTGATTGTTTTCTACCATGATTTTTTGTTGATATCAATAATCAGAAATGGTGACAAATGGATAGTCAGATTGGAAGGGAAAGGCATGCTACATGGGGTGGGATTTGCTTTGGTTTTGTTTTTTTTTAATTGTTATTTCCAACAACTAGATGCACTTAAATTGGACCTAGAGCTCAAACTGTCACTTGCCCTCCATTAAGACCCTATTCTCCAAGTGGGTGCACTGGAGTGGATAAAAAATGAAATTGAACACAACCCAAAGTCTGAAGCTTAGCACCATGTAAAACACTCGAAGCGTTACTGCTTGAACAGTAAACATTAAGCAAGATTTTCAAAAGAGCATTAATTCATTAATATTTTCTGTAATATGAATACTTTCTAGTAATCAACAGATTAAACATTACACATTACAAACTGCTCTGCTTCCTGAATGAATCATTATATGAAATCATGCAAGCTAGTGCACTTCATAAGCTCTTAAATTTTCACTTTCATGGTATTATGCAGTGATTGTTTAATGTAAAAAAGAAAATATCTTTACTTAGAAAGCCTGCATCCACTCCCCAACTGCTGTACATCACTCAGCATTAGCTATCCAGAACAAGTGCCCAAATCATTACAAGAGAAGGTCACATCTATTTTCAGTTTCTTTTATCTGGTCAAGAATCTTATGGGCTTTGCTGCTTAAAATGAGAAAAAAAAAAAAAACAAAAAACCCAAACCAAACCAAACCAAAAGAATGGAAAATATCCTTTAATGTAGAGCAGCACCTTTCTGAAAAGCAGACATTCTGATGGATATGCATTTGGGCAATGAAAGTTTAATATTCATCTTCTGCACTTTGTGAGATCCTGTGCACACTTCACAGGCATCTGATTCACTCATGTTTTAAGGGGCTGCCTGGCATACCTCCTCATGTGAATTTTTTGGGGAACTCGCACAGATGAGTACTGATTTCATGACCAGATTTAGTTATGACAAGATAGGTGCCCCATTCGAACAAATCCATCTTCCCTTTCCATGTATTATTATCCCCTTCTCCAGAGGGGATTAGTCCTCTCCAGAGTCCTGAGTTTCTTACTTTTTTTTCCCACAGTGACTGGTATTTCCTGGCTCCGGAATTTCAAATGCTGTATTGTCCATTGCCTTGAAGGCCTTAGTTGAGAAGGAAAAGCTCACTCTGTATACACTGAAAGACTCATTTACCTCAGTTGAGCTGTCCTGCTTTGTACCAGCTGAGGACTTGACCTACCTTTAAGAAGTGTAAGTTGACAGGAGGTACTCTTTTAACAAAAAAAATAATAAAATTGTTTGTTACCTATCTGTACACTGATAAGTTATTTCATTTCTGCGACTGACACCTAAACATCCGAATTCAACACCCAGAGATAACACAGGCAGTGATACTAAAAGACTTTATGTACTCCAAGTAGTCCCCTGGCATAAATCTTTGAAGGCTCAGAGCCCTAACAAATACAACTGATGTACATGTATTGGTTCATAAATTCTGTTTATTACATCTTTGGCTGCCCTCTATTTGTTTTCCATACTCTCCTCTGCATGCTGAAAAAGATGTTCCACTACAGCTTGTGCCTGCTCTGGTCCATTTTCTGCTGTAACAAACTAAAATACTGGAACAGGTTTGGTAGCAGAGACCTTTTGAGTTTTGTCTTTGCAGCGACAACAAACACATCCTAATGAATAGTCAAGTAAGAAGACATAAATAATTAACAGATTTTCTTATTATTTTTAGAACATGCTAATTCTGGCTGGATCCTGGCATATAGAACAAGGGAATGCTTTGTAAAATCCCCTGTTGTATTACAGAAATGTTACCATTTTTTTTCTTCTTGCTCAGCTTTCAGATTCTTATTCCCTCTTGAAGAGCAAGACAACAAAGTCAACCTACCACAACAGAATTTTAACCAGTGGTTAATTAGCCATTCAGCTTCAATTTAAAACTAAATATTAACTAAATACTTTTGTATATTTCCTGAATTTCCTGGACGATTTTTTCCTTTACAGAAAGGAAGGTTATTTAATTGAACACCACACGTTTTGCTTTCCAGGTTCTTGTAATTTATTTTTTTTTTAATATGGTCTTACTTACAGTGGTAACTGGCAAGGAATCCCGTCTCAATAAATCAAAAAGTACAGCTGGGTGCCAAAAGAAAATGCTTGCAATGAGTCTCTCCTATTGAAACCGTATGATTTTAACTGATATTGACAAGCAGTACATTATATCTTGGTTGAGAAAATTTAGTTAATATTGAATCACACACTCAATAAATGAAAAATAATTTTTAAAATGTTTAGAGATCCCGATGCTCTGGAGGTAACAATTTTTCTACCTTCACACATTCCAACAATTACCCGAAAGGATGCATTTGAAGGCAGTGTGAGCAAGGCACACAATATTTAGCAATGCTGGACTCTAACTCTGACCGGCTGTCATGACTTTTTTTCCAAACCGCTGCGCATCTTCCATTCACGAGCGCTTTATACACTTTGGAAAGTAAGAGATGGTTGAACATATGACATCATCGCTGCTAACACCGGGAAACAAAGGAGGCACATTTCCATGAGAAAGGTGGCTTTTCTGCGGCAGTGGAGGCAGGGAGGGTCACAGGTTCACCCCTCTGTGTGCAGGCTGTGCACAGCGCTGCAGGCTCACCGCGCCTCGCACTGCGCGGCTCGCAGTCAGCAGAAACTGCGCCCAGCCCGCTGCTGACTACAAAAACACCATTATCCCCTCAGAACGGTTGTGCTGGCTGTGACTTTTGCGTGGCACTAGGAGCTTGTTTCACATTCAATGGCTCTCTGAGAGAAGAACAAACCAGTCTGCCTCTCCTTTGTGCGGGTGAGTTCTGCGAGGGCAGCGGACCAAGAGCAAGGGAAGTTGTTTCGCGGCTGCTGTTGTCAGCAAGTCTCCCCCACACAGCCACTGACTTACTGTCACCTCTTTATGGTAGCAAACGCCATGCACATGCTGTGCAGAAATTAAAAAAATGAGCCTCTGGATCACAAGAGTTCCTCAAAATGCCACGAAGCCCCCAAATTAATTCCAATAAATTGTTTCCTGCATCTCAAGGGGTCCATAGTATACAAAAGCCCACATTAACAGGGGACATTCTGACAATTAAAACATATCAGAAATTTAGTTTTCTTTGAGTATACTTCTTCTAATACAGGATTTTTGGCTCATACAACAGCTTTGGGGAAAAAAACCCAAACACTAGGATTTTGCTTTTGGTTTGAGAAAAGAAGTAATGATCTGCGATTACAATGTTATGGATGTCTGGAAATATTTTTACATCACACAACACGCTCTTCTTAGTTACAGGGAGAAAGTGGGAAGTGTGCTCTTACTCATCTTGACTTGTGAGACTGGCAGGAAGAGAAGTGCTTTTGGAGATGCTTTGCAGACTCAGGGAGTATGTTCCCTGATTGTGGAAATAAGCAAAATAAACCACCCCACTCCCTTTCAGCTACATCAGAGAGATCGATTCAGTGTTGCACAAGGTATATTAAAAGGACTCAGAGAAATTGCAAAGAGGTACATCTAGGCTTTTTCTATAAAGTGAAATAGCTAATAGGAAGGACTACATGTCCTCATGAAATTATAGATACATCCAGTGCTATTTCTTTAAGCAGATATTGAATGGACAAGATTCTTTTAAAGTTCAAATCAGGTAGCTGTAAACCATCAAAAGACTAATCTCTTCTTCCTGCTTACTCTCACGTGCTGGAAATATCTGTCTCTTATTTGCCAACAAAATGTCACAGGCCTTACCTAACGTTTTTAATAGATATCTGACCACAGAGCAGCCCAGAAATTGCTGCATCAGTAAATTGCTCTGAAAGGGACACTGTAATCTCAAACCAACAAAAGCTGTGTCTAAATTAAGGGGCACAGTAATATTCTACTCTAGTGTCTCAATGAAATAACATCAGCAATTCCTCCCTATGCATGAAAATCCCAAATGTGCCACAAAATTCCTTTGCTTTACCACTGCACCTGAGGTGACCCTGCCACAACAAACCAGCACGTGTTATCATTTCTGGAATCATAAGCAGCAGACAGACTGTTTCACAGAGCAGGATATTTATATACCCAATGTGTTCGACAGGCTGCTCAAAAGAGCAGATGAGCACAGCATCCAAAAAACACTGGGCGTGTTTGTGTGATAAGCCTGTGTATGCAGCCAACTCAAAACACTGTTCTCTTGAACTCAGACAGTTTCCAATATCAATTTATCTACTTATTTATTTATTTATTTTGGTGACTATTTGACATTCCTTCTTAAGCTTAGAAAATTAAGCCTCCTGCTTCATCATTCAATTCCCTCCCTGCCATATGGTTGCTCTGATTCATCCCAGCCATCAGCTGGTACAGTGCACAGTTCAGGGATGTTTTAAGTTTTACCATATTTAAGGGCAGGAGGATTTATATGTTGCTCATCTTTTTGATATTCCGGACTTGGATGTGCCAACTAACAACACTCATCACTGTCTGAATTAATGATATTCTTTTTTCTTTCAGAAGACCAGTCAATGCAGGAGATGAGAAGGGGAAAAGTACTTCATTTCCAATTCTCTTATGCCCAAGGCTGTGAAACCTGTAAATGTGATGCAGTGTACTTTCTCTGTTGCAAATTTAGCCCAATTCCCCCACAGCAAGTGCAGATAGATTAAGAAAAAAATAGACCACATTGTGTACAAGTGATTTAAGCTGCAACTGCTGGGCTTTGGTGTTATATTTATTCCCTGAAAGGTTTATCCAAGTGTGTTTGAAATGTAGAAAATTGATGACATTAGACAGCATTATACACTGGCCTGCTCTTTAAGTACCAACAAATCATTCGAACAAATAGCTCTACAGAGGGAAACACAGGCAGGAGAAGCATTTTTATGAAGGCACAAGACAGGGCCTTCCCACTGTGGAGCCTATTCCCACACTTTCTCTATTCCCCAGAGACAAGAAGACACTTGTCTGCCAAGCCCCAAATCTCAAAGCCCGGAGCCAGTGCTATAACCAAGGCCATCACCACTATCCTCAAGTAAGCAGTAATTAGGATAGACCCACCTTTGTTCCCACAGCTGCTTCAGATAGATGTTGAGATGAGCACATTTGCCAGCTACAAAATACACAAAAAATCAAAATACAGTTTACCCAACCCATTACAACAACGTCAAGTCGACCATATTGGGCTTTTTCTCGGTCACTAAACAAACCACAGAGAAGAAAGAGTAAGATGGATCAGAACCGAGCAAGTAAGTGCAACCACTGGAAAAACAATGTATATGTTTGCTCTGTTTAAAAACACAGGCTATATGCAGCTTTATCCAATTCAACAAATTGTTTTCATGTTCAGAAATATTTGCAAAGGAAAGAAGTCTAATTTCTGATGGTTAAAACCTGTTCGAATGGTGTGACAAATAAACACTGTGTAGCTTTTACACAATACTTTTTACATACATTTGAGTGTTTAAAAGATCGGGGTTTGGATTAGATGATCTTCAGAGGTCCCTTCCAACCTTAACTATTCTGTGATCCTGTGACTTGCATGTCTTAAATTGCATCTTATATAATTGACTCTAAAAGAGTCAACTCCTAAGGCAGGTAAGATTTGAACCAGAAGGAGGTTAGTTTTTTGGTGTTTTTTTATTTTTTGTTTTTGGTGGATTTTTTAATTACTGATATAGTCAAAACAGACAAGCTTTCAAGTATACAGGCTCTTCTTCTTCTTCTTGAAAGAAAAGCAGAGGTCTTTGGAGTTTCATGGAGGCTGAGAACAACCACTTTGAATTTGTTAATCAGCTAGATCATTTGACAGAAAATGCAGCAAGTACCTCAGAAACACCTGCAACAAAACAGATGATAAGATGTTTCTCCTGTGAGAAAAGGAGAGGGGTGATCGATCATCAATTGAACTTGAGAGAATTAGCAGTCATGGAAACAAGAAGTGCTATGAAATGTGCTATGAAAGTAGTATTTCTTTAATCAATTCTTTATTTCCAATAGTATTATGAGTTTTAGCTCCCAGGTACTTGTTTTGAGGCATTTCTCAGACTTCCCTTGAAGATAGGAACTGAATAGGAAAAAATTAAATGAAGGGTTTGTAAAAAATTTTCTTTCTCAGATCTTTGAGCATGTCTGTTTTCCATCAATTATTCACTCATTCTGGTGTTTGTTGATTGGTTGGTTCAACACAAGCAATTTCCTTGTGGGTATTTGACGTGCTTGCTAAAGTATATTACACATGGGAAAGGTAAGCTCCAGTTCTTGTAATGATCCAGTGGAGAACAAGGTATTATAAGAGTGAAGATGTGTAGGTAGTGATTACACGAGGTGTTCTTGTGTTATGAATCTGTTTACCTGTGTTTGTCCATCAGAGTACTGCTGTAGTGTTTAGTAAACACCCACACTGGGGGCTGGAGGGCTGTTGAAGGAGACAGGGACTCATATTGCATTTGTGGGCGACTTCAGGGGAAGACTACAGAGGTGTCATTTATATAATCTGAGGTACAGCATAAGCAGGAGCATGATGGAATAGATATTTAAAATATCTTTATCAAGGTGGCTCATTCAAAGACTCACATACTGCAAAATCCTCTGCATGAGGCAGCTGTGCCCTCACTGTCAGATATGGAAAGTGAAATTATGTGTGAAAATGGAAAGAAGTTGGCTGATTTGGATTTCCAAGGGCTACTCTCTGTGTTGTACATACTTCAGGTTAGTCTTGGAGGCTTGCACAATGTGAGGTGTTGGTGTGTGAACACTAGCCAAACCAGTCAAAACTAGGCTGGCCCTGGTGAAGCTGGCTTGGGTTGTGTGGTTTACGAAGGAAGACTTCTCTGTCCTGCAAGCAGGAGGTGCAGCATTTCCTTCAAGTTCCATCATCCTGTTCAATGTAGTCGTTGTGGATCAAGACATCATAGATCTTTGTCTGTTGGCTTAACCACAGCATAAGGACTGTCTTTGAAGCACTGCTAAGGGTAGTTTTCAGAAAGAGGCTGTGATGCCACATTTTCATGCTGAATAGTTCAGCAGTCATTCTTACCCTGAAGTAGTTATTCTAGCAGCCCCATATGAGATGTTGGCTAAGCTTGTCAACCAGGCTCCTTCTTTAGACTGTGGAGACATTTCCCTGCAGAGGCAGACCATGCCATTTTGTGTAAGGCAGGTGGGAAGTACCATTTGAAGATATCCATGGTATTCCCCAGCTGCCTGTAATTAATACAAGGACTCAGTTTTCTTATCAAATATTCCCTTTCCAGTCAGCTTCTTCACAAAGTAAATGAACTTCACAGTTCCTTCACAGGGTGAGATTTACAGGGTTGTTTTTTTTTTCCCAACCCCTTGGCATGAAAATGTTTAATGATGATACCCCTACAAGCTCCAAGGAATTTCACAAGAAAAGACAATTCTTCAATAATCCCTGATTAAAAAAAAAAAGCCCTCAGTTCTCAAAAGTCCACCAGAAGGAGGACTGAGGAAAAAACTGACACTAAAAAAAAAAAAAAAAAAAAAAGCATGAGTAAATTCCTTGAGCTCAGCAGTTCCTATAGTTCCAGAAGAGTGAATGTTTCCAAGATAGATCTTGGATGAGTTGGGCAATCCATCCACAAATATTTACTAAAGATGTGTGAGCTGGCACTGGTGTTTGGGAGTCAGTCTCTATCCAGATGGTCTTGCTTTAATCACTGGACCAAGACTGTTGAATTTCTCTTAGTTTACAGCAGCTA
The DNA here is from genome assembly GCA_013400435.1 of Pycnonotus jocosus. Lineage (NCBI taxonomy): Eukaryota > Metazoa > Chordata > Aves > Passeriformes > Pycnonotidae > Pycnonotus > Pycnonotus jocosus. The sequence continues at coordinate 677,306 of VWYP01017663.1, read as the reverse complement.
GAGTCAAAATAGGACAATAAAAGTTTCCTGCTCATTTTTACATCCAGGCTCTCTATTCCTGTTCTTTGCAGCCTTGGCTCAACTATTCCTGTTTCAGCAGCTTCCCAGCCAAGAGCTTCCTCTTCTGATGGTCCCTTGGGACAGAGCAAAATGAATGGGCAGCTAAGCACAAGCAGCTCAATCACCACACTGTTGTCCATGACAGATTATGGCAATCTTATTCCTACAAAACAGGGGCACCACACGCTGTCTAGCTCTGCCCTCTTGTCCTGTCTGTACAATCTGACTGGCTGAAGCATTGCCCAGCAGCCCATTCTGGCCACTTCAGGTTGTCTGCAGATTCAGACAGTATCTAGTATGCCTAAATTACATGTTTTAGTTTTCCTGGATAAAATAAGACAAAAACCTGACTGTTTTGCTTTTAGGGGAAGGTGAGTTGAAGAAAGACGTGTAACCTTAGGAACTGCAAGACTTCTGAATGACCTACAGTTTGTATCCATCCACCTCAGCAGATCATAATTTCTTTCCAATGACCATTTCTTTAAAAACCTGAGATGCTCTGAAGGTAACAATGTCAAAGTAACCTCATTCAACCTAATCTGCATCAAATGCTTATTAAATACTGCTAACCACAAACAAATTTTGCCAGTTTATCTCACTATCAGTGAGCAAACTGCTAACATAGCAAGGCATTTTGGTTCATTAACACTGAATGCAATACTAATAAATACCTCAGGCAATTAAACCAAGCACTGCATTGTATTAGGGTACTTGCTGCACTTTGGACAGCCTGGTGAATATGTATTTCATGCAGTCCATGCAGTAGTGCCAATGACCCCAGATTAAAAAATGGCTATATCTTTGGTGCTTCTCTTTTTTTTTGACTACAAAATCCTGTCAGGTTTGTGCAAAAATCTGCTGAACACAAGCAAAAAAGGTAGGTGGGTGCTAATAAGAATGGCTTGAAAGGCTGTTAATATCAAATCCAGAAGTTTCTTATTAAAGAATTTAGAAGTATTCTCAAAGCTAGCACCAGCTGCCTGTGCTGCTATGCCATAACTGTTTAGATGCTATGGTAACAGAAAATGTGAAAAACACTGAGGTAGTTTTACAACACTTTACTTCATTTGACCATTACATTTACTTCAAATTCATATGCACCTACCAGTGGATGTTTTAGATTAAAGCTACAATGAATTCAAAATCGGAAAAAAAAGCTTAGTTAAAGCATCCATGTTTCACTCAGTTAATACAGAAATGAAGCACACACTGCCAGTCTGTGCACTATCTCTTAGTTACTCTCATCTGCTTTTCCTCTAACCCAAACACAACTTTTTTACAGCTTCAAAGAAACCTCACTAGAAGTTTTGATAAGTAATGTGAAAGAAGACATGATTCCAAAATCAGGTCAAACAGTTCATGGAGACCTAAGAACTGTCCTGTCACTGTTCTACTATCAAAAAGCAATAAATAAATTGGAAAAGTTTTACAAAAAATCCAAACAAATAGTAAAACTTCACACAATGTTCCCTAGGTACACTGATAGTAACACTTATGTGACAAGTAAGGATTGCACATATCTCAGATGTTCTATAGGAGGCAAATTACAGGTCAAATAATTATCTCACACCTCACCTTTTAGTATCTGAAGCTAACCCCATCATCCCTTTATAGCTCTCCCACTGGGGACTAAAGAAAAGCTCTGTTAATTTAGTGTTAACAAAACAAGAGCAACTAGGATAGCTGGTATCTACATTCAAACAGGACTGAGTAAACCCATCAGCACTGCGGTTGGGTAGCAGCTACAATTTAAATTAGATAAATGTGAAGTGATATGGAGTGCGAGAAAAAAGCCTAATTATTTTTCACACACTGCTGGGATCTAAATTACCTAGAGATCTAAATTACCTAGAGTATTTCAGGAACAGATCTAGCACTTATCGTTAGCAGGCTGGCGTGCTGCTGAGATTTCAGAACAAGGAAGTGATTGGGCAAAATCATAAAAATTGCAAGGATTGCTAAAAGAAATATTGGAAAAGACAAGGATTTTATGATTTGGTGATACTTTTTCCCCCTTTAATACTGTGCACGGGTTGTCTGTCTCAAATCCAAACTCCTGTGTGCCACAGATGGTAAAGTTTTGCATGGACAAGGGATAAGCAATTGGAAGAGAGATTAAGTATTGAGAATGATAAAAACAACCAAGGCTATTTGGTTTAGAAAAGAAAGAGTATAAGAATGACCACCCAAAATAACGAATAGTTTAGGAGAAAGAGATCTGGTATTCCTCCATAGCCAGTCCCAGCCACGTAAAGCAATTACAAGAGACAACTTGATTAAATTGACAGGCAGAAAATGTGAAATGAACAGAAGGGAAAGTATTTTAAAGTAGCACATTATCAGTCCATGGAATTCAATGTCACAGGAAATTGTTGAGGAAAAGAATTTAACAGGATTTTAAGAGGTTTGAGTTATTTATATTGACAAGTAAAACTTCTGTGCCTACATGAAGTGAAGTCAAGAGTGTAAGGGACTTTAACCCTTCAGGCAGTAGGAAGCTGTGGGTAGGGGCTTGCAGAGAGGCATCAGGATGCACAAAGCCAAGGGGAATTCTCCCTCCTTGGAACTTCAGAGTGCCTGTTACAGCAACCTTCACATTTGTAGTATTTGGTGAGGAAGGAAGAGGAGAGAAGAGGGCACTCTGGCATTTATTCAGATTTTGATTGTGACCAAAATAACATGTAAGATCCGTGTGAGTTCTTCCTAAAACACCGAACTTCAGCAATATTTAGTAGACGTGCACTGGACATGGGGTGCTTGCTTGCAAAAGCTGGACAGCTGCTCACTGCAGTGCTGTCCCTCCCTGCCCCTTCCTCAAGGAATGACCATGTGTGTTCAGCTAAAGCCCTACTACAGTGCTCTACATCCTATGAAGACTAGACACCTATATTATCTTCTTTCCAAATGTTTTGCAGCTTTTTCAGATCACAAAACCATGAGGAAAGATAATGAAAGTATTGCACAATGTCTCACATTCCTTTAATCCAAATGAAGCTACATTGAACAGATGTGCAACATGTTATTACACAAATCATATAATACTTATTTGAATGGGACACTTTTAATAAGGAAGCATTCATAAGGAAACAACATTATTGTTGCTAGAAGGTATGTGACTTATTGAATTGCAATGTTTGGGTATTTTTTTAAACCAGCTGAAACTAAGTACATTACCAAGCCTAGAAATCCTACCAGGCAGTGTGGATTGCACCATTAGCTGCCTAAATACCTTAGCACTATGTTGTTTTGGTTGTCAAGACTTATTTAAATGTCTAATTCCCAGTGGCACTGTTAGGATCAAAGTTGCCAGGTTTCCTGTAGTGCAAGGATAATATTGTCAAGCCCAATAGGCACCCTCAGAGCATCACCCCCTTCCATATCTGCTGCATCTCAAAATGGTGTTTGTATTTCTCATATTGCTGTGAACTTAGCTGTGGATTTAACTCCTGGTGCAATCAGCAAGGCCTAAACTCAAACCTCAGGTGAAACACATGTGAATAGATTCTGAATGAGATGAGAGTATTGAGTTATGATGTTATGACATTACAGAGGGGTAACAACCTAGGCAGTACCAACCAGCAGCTTTGTGGGTTTTCATTTGCTTTTCCAAACTGTTTGATGCATTGTCAAAATGTCCCTTTTAAGAGCTCTAGAGAAGCACATTTCCCTGGTTTTTCAAGAGATTGCTTTCATCAGTTCCTGCAGAGTTTCTCTAACTAAATCAGTGCCTCATTTTAATACATTTGACACAATAATGCTGTGCAGCTGCACACAGAAGGCATGGATAAACAGAGCAGTAAATTAACAGGCCTCTGAAAACTTCCCAGATAAAATTCTTGTCAGATTTTCTGTTAAAAAAAAAAGAAAAAAAAAAGAGGTTAAAAATCCTCAAAACCCTAATAAAATATCCAATCAGTACTTTACCATGCATTTACAATTCAGATCCAAAAAGGTCTTGTTTTTTTAATCCATTCTTACTTTCTGAAAGGGATTTCATTGATATTTAACTCTTTGATATACATTTAAAGGGAAAGTTAACAAGGCTTGGAACATTTCTGAATGACAGGGTAACAGCCCTCATATAATGCTTGTCTTTGCACCTATTTGCTGACTACTCAGAAAAAGACTTATGGCATGTTAAACAATTAGAAACCACCTTCAGGTAAGATATGAGCCTGTGCCAAGGCTGAGGTTCCAACTAAAGTAATACCCTTATATTTAAATATCTCCCTTTATATCACTTGAAAGATTATATTTATGACCTGAACCCATCCACTGCCTTTGGTATGCTGTTAAATATTTCCTAAGCTACTTCCCAGTAAGGTCTGTCTTCGAAGTCTGAAGTCTATCACAGTGACAAGTGCTGTGGCAAATCTGTACTATAGTTAGAACCTAATTTTTCTTCTATTTGGTTAAGAAATTGTGTGAGAAAACTTTTTCCTATTTAAAATAGCTTTTAAATTAAATGGAAACTTGCACTAATTATATATTTAATAAAAGCACATCAGGTTTATGGCAAAAGATATATATATCAGTTGCAATTGGCTATGAAAACAAAATAAACTGCTTTTGGTTGAGAGTTTTGAAGAGGAAAAACATTCCTAGATATTTCTAATTTGCTCCTGATCTAATAAGGACAGCACAAAAGAAATAAAAGCCAAGAGAATATAAAGTTTAGCCATTGATTATGCACATGTGGTTGCCTCGCTGGAAGGAGGAATAACCTTGGAGATGCATGTCAAATTCCTTTATGCACAAATTTGCCAGATATCACAAGGGGTGTAACACACAGGCCTGTGTAAGAAACTTTGCCACCCCTGCAGAAAGCTGCAGCACTTTAATGCAACGTGCTAAATGAAATTTTATGCCCAGAAGATTCAGTTTACTTCTGAGCAATGTACTCTCAGCAATATTTAAAACTCACTCTGAAAGTCTGCAGCTGGCAGCTATTTTCCACTCACCAAATGTATTTCCCTTTTCCACATTTTAGGTAACTTTTTGCTTGCCTCTCTACTCTGGTAGGTCACAGCATATGAATCTCTCTCCTTTCCTTTCCTGATTTTTTCCTCCTGCTCCTCCTCTTTTTTAGACAAACACCTGCAGCTATCCACTGGCAACCTTCTCTCCTTTTCCTCTAGTGGATAAATCTTGCTTTGACAGACTTTTTTCCCAGGTACTGCTTGAGTTAAGGAGCCTATGCAATGCACTGTAATATAGGGCAATGTCTGTAACACATAATATGGAGGAATCACATGTTTTTACAGTCAGTGCTACTGTAGTTCTTGCTCCTTTAGTGTGTGGTTTCATTCCTGTCTACACTGGTCATTTGTCTTCTGTTATAGCATAAAAGTTTATGAGGGCATAATCATAGCAGTTCTCTATTCTTCCATGCATATAAAATCTCAATTTTCTCCCACTGTTCAGAGAGGAAAATATGTGCCCTATGAGGTTTGGGGATGAATGCTTACCACTCCCTGAAATCCATAACCACCTGTCCTACCTATCCTGGCAGGGTCACTTTATTCTGCAGAAGTGGGTAAACAGTGATTTGGGATCTGCCAGACAAGAGTTCAAAAGTGACACTAGCTTCCTTGTGCAAATATTAAACTTCTCTTGAGATAATACCAAAGAATGTGGATTCATCTCAATGGTCTTGCTCGAAGGCTCAGCTGCAGACTCTGTCCAGTAACTCAGCAACTGATGCATGTCAGAGATGCCAACACATTTCTGCCAAGCAGAATGCTCTGATGCATTCACTTGTTAATCAGGGTATCCAAGCACTCCATGTATAGCCAGAGCATATTTATACTCTTTAGGTTGAAAGATGTTAGGTGAGTGTGCAAGATTTGTGATGATAGTTGCATTATGCCTTTAAAATTTGTGTTTAGTTTTCAATTTTCCAAGGAAATGGATTCATGCAAATAAATGGGTTGTAAGGCTGGGATTTTCAGAAGCACTTAGCATTGGCCTGGATCAGCTATCTGAATTCCAGAGGGAGTCTGCTCCTGACATCAGTGCCAGCAGGCTCATGACAGTGATGAGCACTTTGAAAGAGCCTCCCTCCACACACATTTATTCAAATTTATTGTGCAAGGTTAAACTGAAGGTGCACATAGCAGAAGAACTCAGCACCCACAATTGGGACCAGCTTCTTTACAGAATATAGTCTATTTTTTCAATTATCTTTATTAATAACTGTTAGTGCTGCTGTAGTATCTAGATCCCTTTCTGACACAATATCCTACAGATTCTGCCTGAGCCATGATTAAAGATAAGATATAACTCCTGGCTTCAGTGGCTCAGAATTGGACCCAGAAAAAAGACAGTGCGTGACTCCAAAACAGACAAAGCCTGGCTGGAAACAAATCTGTCAAACTCAACACCTGCTGGCTCCTGTTCACTGAGCCAAACTAAAACAGGGCTCTGGTGCAACTACCTGAGGAAATGAATAAAGATGTAAGCACATGGCAGGGTATCTATACAAATCTTTGGTCACTGTTTTTGTGTGCAGAAGTACAGAATTATTTCATGTCTTTGTCACAGGAATGAGGAAACAATTCTGCACTCATCACAAGTCATTAAAAATAATAGTCTGCATATTCCCAAGATATCATTGACCACTTGTTTTGAAATGCTTTTATTTCTTGATTATTTTTTATTTTAGCTAAGAAAATTTTCTTTATTAGAGACTGCATACTGACCATGAATATTTGAACTTCTAAAAGAAACTACTCTAGCTCATTAGAAACTCATTCACTAGAAACTCCACCTAAACAGTCTCAGAGCAAGAGAATACCTGCAAATTCTCTTCTATGTGCAGAGATGTTCAGTCTTTTCAAACCTTAGTATGAAAATTCTAATCTTTAACTTCTTCTTCCTGTCCTCATCCAATTTAGAAAAGAAAAATTCTGAGTAAGAAAAATGCTAAAATGGAAGTCTGAATGTGTGTTATAAAAGGAAAAGAAAGGAATACAAAATCTGACACTGGGGAATTTCTCAGCAGAAAGCTTGGTTACGTCTAAGCTGAGAGAAGCCAATCCCTGGCTATATCCCCCATCTGCAGGAGAGCACACTTGCATTTTCATGTTCCTCACTGGGCTCTTGTGGAACCTTTAGCCCAACTCCAGAACTCCAGGAATGTGTTTGAGCTCTCCTTTTGCCAAAGCAAGTTTGGAAATATTTCCCTTTTCACTTTCATCCAGTAGCAGGGGATTGTCAACAAGTGAGGGGATCTCAGGGATCCCTGCAAGAGTCCCCAGCCGACACCTCCAGGTGTCCTGGTCTGGCTGAATCACTGGTGCAGTTTTTGTGTCCTACATCCTCAGCGCAGTTTCTGTGTGCCACATCCTCGCCTCTCCCCAGATGCCTGTGTGGCACATCCCACACTCCTGAGGGAACACAGCCAAAACAAGGTAACTGCAGCAGACACTGCACTGCTATTTCCAGCCCCTGCATTGTACCAATCAAGCTCTGCTTGGAGAGAAGCAGTCCTTATTAATTTGGTGACATGTGCACATAAAAGTTCTGGATTCCTAAACAACTCCCCCAGTGCCTCCCCCACAAGCTGAATAATAACCATCTGGTGGAGCAATTTTTAAAAAGTACAGAGATGCCAGAATTTCCTTGGCAAGGTTTTAATCAAATTGAAGAAGGCAAGCCCACAAACAACAGACTCCTTCACTCCACAAGCCTGATCCATCCACAGACATTATCCCTCCTGTGCTTTGGAGGACTCTGGTGTCCTCTGGGGAAAAGAACACCACAGCGTATAATTGTTTTGTTAAAAATCATACTCACTGGGGAACAGAATAAATTCCACAGATCCTTGTGTTTCTAGCATTTATCAGCTCCCTTTTCTTGATTCTGAAAACTTCTCAATCTTTTGCATGTTTTGTGTCTGTGTGAAAATGTAGTTGCCAAATACTCTTCAAGTTTTATTTCAGTTTTGATTTTCTGTAGTGCACTTGCTTTGCAAAGTTTTATCCAGTGAGTTTTTGGGTGAATATCAACTGTTCAGATTTGGAATTGGGATGTTTACATGCAAAATCCTTCTCTGACAGAGTTTCTTTCGCATGGCCATGAAAAAAAGCATCATTTTGATGCAGATTGGACCATGCTTGAGCAGTTGGAAAAGATGCAGCGACTCTACAAAATGTAGACTGACATTAAGGCCTTACACTTTAAAAATGCCCTTTGAACAGCTCACATGTGGACTATTTTGACTCCTTTCCCAGGACAGAGTCTTTTATAGGGATTATTATGTAGTCAGAGTTGCAAAGATTTTCATATGCTACCAAAACAACTTTGAGAGAGAAAATTATAGCATGCTCTGGAGTTACAAAGCCCTTCAGGGCTGCTCCTACATTTACACAGGCAGGTGTCTGGGGTTTCCTTCTGCAGGTACTTGCTCTTCAGCTGGAATGGGAATGCTGTGCTCCTCTATCTGAATGGACAGCACCTGTTTTCATCCTGTAGCCTCAATGCTGTGAGACTCCTGCCTGGAAACTGGCTCCGCCCAAGAGCCGGAGCTGAGCTGCGTTCATGTAAAGGCAAAAGGGCTCCTCCACATCAGGAACAATTCTCCTCTAATGTGAACTGGGGGTTGGAGCAGTGATCCATCTTCACTTCAGCTCCTCCCTCTGCAGCCAGTATTTACACTGCCTCTGCTGAATGATGGCAGGCAGGCAGCTGGATGAAAGCAATGGCTGGTCTTTAGTAATTGGCAGCATTTCAACAAATACGACTGCTAGAAAAGATGTTGTGCTTGGCTGAAAGGTCAAGCCCCTGCTATCTCTTTTTCTTGATTATCAAATTGCCAGAGTTTGCATTTCTGGGATTTTAATCTCTTCCTTACACAAGGGAAACAATATTTCATTTAAGATAGAGGCCCTTCTTCAACACCTCTTCCACAGCAGGGTGTTGATTTCAATATCACATGTCAGAAATAATCAATCTGGTTTTATTTCAAGGTTAACTAGAGGAATTTTATTGCTTTTGAGTAGAGAATTAATGTTACAGAGCAGAAATAGCATATCCACTCAAAGCAAAAGTGCTTTGGCCTCTGGAGTTAATGGAGAGTCCTTAGCAATCTGTGACAGATATTGCTAATCTTTTGCCTAAAATTAAGAGAATGTAGAAATAATTTCACACCTAAATCAGCAAATGGGGTTGGCCCCTATCTCCTTTTTTTCTTTTTTTTTGCTCAGCTTTGGGAGATATTTGCTCTGAGCAACTGGATTCAAAGCTTCTCTTAATATTTAACTTCTATTTTAAAAATTGTAACTAATTATAAAGAGTTTTCAGCAAGTCCAGTGAGTTGGCTCCTGGTCTCATTTCCCTCATGCAGTAGCCTAATAAAGCCCTATTTGTACAGGCAGGAGCACAACTCTCTGATCTTGTGCTGCTGCAAATCAGCCTGAACTGCCATACACTCCTGTCCACCTTGTTCGTGCCTGGGTACAGTGGCTGCATTCCTGAGTGAAAGCAGAGAAACTTTTGTTTCAGTGCTTTATCTGAATCCCAGACAGAAAAACCACCTGCAATTTGTATTTCGTAAGTGCCACCACTTCCCGTTTCTGCCTCCACAATCACATCAGCATGGTGTCAAAAGGGAAGATTTTTTCCAGTAATGGGCCATATGACAGACTTATCAGGAAACTCCAAGCACATCGTTAACATTTTCTACCAGAGAAGCCTTGACAGTGTCTGTGCTCATTCATCTTTTTCCTTCACCCCACACCCAATTCATCACACTGAATACTCATTCTACTGTGCTGCTAAGCTCCTGATGAAAAACAGGGACAGCCCAGGATGCTTCAGGAAAATGTCTTAAATCCATTTGTTTCCTGAATGAAGAAAAGGATGTTTTGTTTGAGGAGCTAACAAGTGAGGGAATATTCCAGACACTCTGAAAGAAGTTACCAGTCTTTGGTTATGCAAGTTGAGAGCATCCCAGCGAAATCAAAAAAGATCATCCTTGTCATCTGTTGTTGACATGCCTGACAAAGTGATACCTATATTTTCAAAAACATCTAATGCAACAGAGATTTTCAGAGAGAGATTTACTGGGACTGATAGCAGAACAGGGTGGGAGACTTGTAATATTACAAATTTTCCTACTCCTTTCCCATAATACAGCTGTATTTTCAATGTTAAGTGGAGCCAAGTGGTACTAAGGGAGCATCTGCCCTGCTAAATATAACAGCCCCAAGTGATTGATGGCCTTTTGTATTGTATTCTTCACGTCTGTGTTTGCCTACTGTAAGTGATAAGGGTAAAAACCCAGTAAATATTAATTGTATAAAGTGAAAGGGGGGTGGGAGGGGGAAAGATGTTTCATTAAAAGATTTTTTTAAAATTAAATATTTTTAGAGGAAATGCTGAAGAACTAGATCTCCATGTGACAAGACAGTTTAGGACTTGGTTCAAGTAATTTGGTTCAAGACATTTATTTAAAAGATTCAGCCTATTTTTTTTTCTACTACTACTACTACTACTACTAGTCATAGTACTAATAGTATTTCAGTCTTTTGGTTTGTTCTTCTTCTTGTTCTGCTTTGGTTTGAAGTCAGTTGTACCCCTTTCTTAGTCTAATACCAAATCAGGCATTCTCTATGTAAGAAGTGCAGTCAAAACGCTTGGAGGGAAACCAGCAAAACCTACTTTCCTTCCTGCAGTGATATCTTTCTCCTCTTCACAGTCAGTCATAGACAGAAAAGATGTGTCCCAGAAAAGATGAAAGAACTTTACGTGTGCCATAATATTAATAACCTTTTCTAATATTATAATAACATTTGGACAAATTCCCATAACACTGGATGACTTCTAAATGAATATGTTATTTTTCTTAATAAGAGCTTTCATTTTCCATTGTTAAACCACTATCAAAAACTGAATACCTATGCACACCATGAATTTGGTCTGCTGCAAAAATGCTGAGTTTTATTGACTGATAGACTACATGATTTAAAAATGTAATTCTTTGCATAAGAAAACTTTAGGATTCAGTGTTCCTATTTGGAGCTTGAGCTGTAGTGCTAATAATAGAGAACTTTACTGAAGAATTTCGTCTTTGGCTTTATGGAATCAGCAGAAATCAAAAGCCCTGTTATGGTGTCTGGCATAAATTCCACAACAAAAGAAAAGTTTCAAGCACTCCCTCAGAAGTTGGCTGAACCCCCAAGCTTAATTAGCAAAGTAGTTGGTCTCTGGTTCAGATGGAAAAACTGTGGCATGGTAGAGATGCAGCGTGGTACAGATGACGTTTAAATCATGTTTCCTTAATATGCACATTTAGTGTACTTAATTGACTGTAAAATAATTATTCTGTGCTGTATAATTATGTTGTGGCAGAGACCAAGGCTTCTCAACATCTCAAAGGCAAATGTTTACAGGCCCAGAATTAAGACATTATTCTCTCCTAAAATATACAGCAAAACTACAAAAGTGTTTTATCTCCACAATGAGGTTTTTGCATCAGACTGGAGGCTATATTTAAGATCCTCTCATTGTTTTCTTCCTCTAATTTTCTACTCTTCCTCATGCTATTTTAGTTCAGCAATACAGATGTAAATAGACTTCAAACCATGGGTAGCAACGAGGATTAAAATCCCTGTATGACCTGAGTGGCTTCAGCTAGAGCAGAATATAGAAGTCTACTCAAGAGAGTTTCAGGTGTCAAAGAAGTGGGCATCTCCTTTAGTGGGGTGTTGAAGGTGGATGATGGGATGATATCTCTTTGAATGCTGATCTGTGAACAGACCAGAGTGAAAGAGAAAAATTTGTTTTCCTCCTATGTGAGAATTTTATCTTAACCCTGGCTGGGGGAGCATGTTGCAATGTGAGGATCTTCTTCTCTCCTGAAGCAGAAAAGCCAGCTGAGAGCGCTGAGCACAGTTATATTTCGGGGGGAAAAAAATTAAATACCAACTAGAAATCTGCCTTTCAAGCTCTCCCCCTCATCTAACACTGCTGTTTATTTTCAAAAGTATCATCAACACAAAGGAGTGTTTCTTCACAAAGGTGTTGCCTCTAGAAAAGGTTCATCAGGTCTTGTATCCTCTACCTGGATGCTTAGGGAGAAGCAAATTGTGTGGAAAAGCTGTATTTTCAACTTGCTTTCCAGAAAAAAAAAGGCACTAAGTCTTTCCAGCTGGAAATCTTTCACTGCCTCCAGTAGTGTTTCCCAGCAGTCACATTTATATGGACCAAATCATTCTTACTTTTGAAAGTTTTTCTGTGTGATTTGCAAGAAAGATCCACCTTGTAACTAATGAGCCTCATGTTCTGCCCATTGGGAGATGGTGAATTCACNGATCCACCTTGTAACTAATGAGCCCATCAGGAGACAGTGAATTCATGGAATTAGGGCTGCCTCTGCTTATGATGGGTACAGTGGAATCTGCATGCTATCATCATGTTAAGAGGAGAAAATGAGCAGATAGGGCAGTGGGAACTGCAGATGAGGCTGTGTTCTAGGCTATCATTATTATTATCAACATGCAGCATTGAGCCCTGAACCAGAGAAAGCCTCTGCCCCTTTTCCAGGGAGCTAGAAGTGCTGAAACTCTCTAAAACCCCTCAGGAACAGAAACATCTGGAACTCCACTAACAACGAGATGAGAGAACTGCAACATTGGCAACCGCTTTAAGCAGACAAGGATTGACATAGCAGAGGAAAAACTGATTTATTCTTTTGATTAATAATGAATCCCGTTGCCCTTCCAGGAGACATCTTTAATTCTTACTATTTATTACATATCTTAGATAATAGAATACCCCAAATATAACCCATTACCTTTAAACACTGGAGGACATTAGCAGAACAGGCTTTTGTATGTGTAGAAAAAACAGGAGACAGATTTGATAAATTATTGGTCATGGAGAATTTGAGCAGCCCATCTTCTCCATTCTCAAACGTGATAAATTTTTTAAGATCAGAGTGTATGTCAAATGGAGTTCATAAAGTGGAAAATGACACTATTTACTTTCATCAAATAAAATGCTGTCAAAATTTATGGCTCTGCACCTCAGAAATCTGTCTGAATGCTACTGTTATTTTGTGTAACACTTTAGTAACCCAAGCTAATAGGACTATAAACTAAGTTATGCCAGCAGAAGTTCCTAATAAATTTTAAAATCTTAAATTCATAAACTGAAGGAATACTCCAAGTTTTTGACTGCTATGTAAGGGGAGATGTTGTAAGCTTGTAATTAGCAGAGATGGGAATGTCATCTATAGTCAGCTGAGAAACCTGACCTTTGTCTTGTCCATCATACACCTTGGAATGGGATGTAATGGCTTTAACCATCTTAACATGCAGATAACTGCATATAAAGGTAATAAAAATGGTCCTGATCCAGTTTTGCCAACATGGTGTTTAATTACACAGTGCCAGCTGTATTTCTTCAATATTGATATAGAAATCACTAGAACAGTAACATGCATCCCTGTTTCAACTACACTAAGGCAAAATGGGCCTATGAGTCTCCAGCTTCATATTTCCAACTAAAATGATCATTAATATTGTGATTATTTAGATAGTTATCTTGATCCACCACAAAACTATTTTTTATACTTTTTTCCACTCTCCCCAGTGTAAGGAGATCACAATTGCCTGTCTCAAACACTCTTAAGAGCACAAAGTCCCACTGTGGCAAAGTGTGTCAAGCAAAGATCACCCCGAGTTATGGGACAAATGTGGCAGATATCTGAGACCACAAAAGCCACCTCCCCTGTTCCTCCTCCTTTCTCCTGACCCAAATATGCCTCCATGGAATTCCTGGAACTCTTCCTGTAAGTTAGGCCATCTGATGGGAGCTTGAGATAAGAGATAATAAGGTGGTAGTATTGCCTGAGTGTTATCTCAGACCTAGGAGGAGGTAAACAAAGCTGGGGGAACACTAATAATGGATGCCAAGTGTCCTCAAGGAAGGACAACTCAGCAAGTGTGCTGAAATCTGCTGATTCCAGCAGGAGGAGAGCACAACTCATCCACTCAACACAAGAAACCTACCGACCCAAAAGAGGAGAAAGACATAGCACAGGATTAACCAACATTAGAAGCGAGGAAATAATTTAAACAATAGAAACTGAGAATTCTGTAGCCAATGAGGATTAATTTGCTAATATAAAAATTGTGAAGTTTCCAATAACCTTGGGACCCACAACACCTCTGAGGTCTAGAAATGGATACTGCAGGTATGTTTTGGAATGGGGCTTGGATGCTCTTGTAATAGTAGAAACTGTAAAATAACTCCCTTGTAATATGGGTAATGTACAGTGGTGGCACTTGCCTTCTGCATCAGTCCACAGATCCCCTTGTTGCTTTGATTGGAAGAATCTAGCTTGAATACAGGTTCATCCAGTTAAAAATCTGAGGTGTAGAATTAACACCTTTGTGGGTAATATTCAGATCTCCCTTGACAGATTCAGCAGCTTGGTAAAACATCAGTAGAAGTCTCAGTTAAAAATTTGTGCCCTGTATCAAAAGGATAACTTAAAAATATAGTCATCCATACTTTTGAGGAGCTCAACTACAAAGATAGTCAATGCTCTTTGATGTTTCTTCTATAAAGTAAAGCACTGAGCAGCTGGAAATCCTTAAAGGGCTAGATGGTGACTTGGCTGGGGTTTTTCCTACCTGACTCTCTGACTGTATCTCCCATTTCTTTCCTCCAGTCTGTAGTCAGAACATTTACTCATTAAGTGAGCAAAAATTACTAGGCTGGGTTCTGTGACCTGACCTTCCCTCCAGTAATGTATATTGAACTACCACAAGCCCACAAATGAAACACCACTTGGCCAAGAGGCAACAGAAGGGAGACAATGCAACTTTCAGCACAGAGCCTCCAGCATCAATACCTTCCCTTGATGTTAAATATGAACCAAAGTCAAGTTAGGAAACACAATGGGATTTTTTCCTTCCTCTTGAAACAGTTTAGACTGAGGCCCATTTTCTTTTTCTGTGCTCTAGCTAGGAATTCTCAGTTAGCATTCCTGCTAGAGGAAATATAATACCTGCACTTCCTACTGCTGAAGAGTCTGGGCAGAGATGAGCCACAGGCTCAACCCCCACATAAACACACAAATTCATCTTTAAACTCCCTCTCTAATTTGAGTGGTAATCAGCGTGGGTAGTTACCATCTGATAATTATCTGGCATTGAGATGTTGTTAGCCAGATTTCTCCCATTTCAAGGCGCTTTATAGAGTTGTGTGATGACAGGAGAAGGATGGGAGCCAATAGTGAGCCCCAGAGTGCACAGCATTCCCTCTGAAAGGAGTCTGACGTGTATCGGCAATGCAACAGGGTGCGGAATCTCGAGTGTGAGCAAACGAGGCTGGGCCCAGAAAATATGGGCCTGTGTGATCAAACAGCTTACATGTTACACCAAACAGATTGCTGCCATTAATATTTATACACGGAAACTTGAGATCTGTGACTCAAGCAAGGACAGCAAGTTTATAATAAATCACTACGCTGTTTATAGTTCTGCAGAAGAAAAGTAAACTATGTGTCTCCTTTCCACGCATGATCTTTGACAATAATTATACTGAAGAATGAACATCCTACAGGCCTTTGTAAACTAATGCCATGCAATAAGGACTTTTCTGTTTTATGTTGGGATTAAAATTCAGCTTTCTGTGGTGAACCTTCTCAGCAGCACTTGAGACTGTGACAGGGGAAGACTCAAAGACTAATTTATCAGACTATAATCATGGGAAGAAATTTAAGATGCAGAGAGCTATTAGCTTGACCTGTCCATACACAGTAATAATGTGCTTCACATCCTTGCTTCAGTAACTGACAGGGGTGTTTGCTATAATCTCTTACTTCTCAAAACCAAAGCCATCCATGCTGAAATTGGTATGGCTTTTTGCCCTGGGAAAGCCCTGGCACTGTACAGGAATAGAAGAATGCTGTCACGTGTATATAACACCCCTTACTCCACTAATGCTTGTCCTCATCCACACAGCTCACCAACAGGCCTATGGAGCAAACATTTCCTTCTTTTTGTAAGTCCAGGGTGTTCTCATCTGTACCTCACAAAATGTGGAACTGTATCTTTTCCTCTTATTAGTATATGGCAGGAAATTATTTTTGAAATTATCAGATGTTTCAGATTCACTCTGACATTTAATCAACTACAAACACAGCTTATTGTTTCATGTCTTCAAGTGCCATGAACATTATCCCTTAAATAGAACATGTTTTGTTTTATAGTTTAATTAGGTACTGCTAAAAGACATCTTATTGCATTCATGCTTGTCTAGATTTTCTATTTGTTGTAATTGGCAGATAAAATACAGATATAGAGTATTAGCAGAAATCAAGTGTATACAATTTCATACATTCTAAAAATTTGCAAATAAAGATGTTTTTGAGGGTAATGAAAGCGGATGAGCAGGTTTAGAAGAAATTAGGAGGCTCTGATGTTATCTTAGAGCACAAAGGTGGAGGCAAAGCAAAGCACATTTTAGTGTTGTTTTTTTTTTTAATCACAGCAAGGCAACTGTTCAGAAGTACAATGTGTTGGCACCCACTTCATTTCTCAAATTCCTATAAAGATGTGCAAAATTGAGATAATCTGCTCTTGCTTCGATGATGGAACACAGTAGGTGGGATTCTCTGTGTTTTTGTGGTTCTATCTGAATCTGCTCCAGCCATCTTCAGGAGAGGGGTCAGGCTTCAATAGCCTTGTCCATCGAAGTGGCTGTGTGTTTGCTGCTACCTCAGCAGTGTGTGTAGCTTGCAATGGCACGGTCACACTCACCAGGCATGGTAAAGCTGGGTATGCAAGCACTGATCTTCTCTCCTTATGACAGAGGTGATGCCTCTGATGCCTTGGGAAGGGTGACCTGAAACAGAGACTGGACAGAGCTAGAGAATAAAGGAGGTATTTATTGAAAGGCCTTTAGGGTATACCTTGGGCAGGACAAGAGCCTGACTAGCACTACACCCAAGGTGGACTAAGAATGGTCACAAAATGCCCCCCGCCACCCCAGTCACGACGCCTTACACCTTTATAAGTTTTGGTCCATTTGCATACTGGGGTTTAATTGTCCAATGACATCTTCAGGTTGTGAGGTCTCATCCTTCTTATTCTTCCCTTCCTGTCCACCATTGTTTATGCTGTTGGGCTGAAAGTTGTCCTTGGTCCTCAGCAGGAAAAGGATTTGTTTTGTCTCCCTACTCTGTGAACAGAGCTTACTGGCACTTAATATGAGGCTCAGAACTGCACCCCGAGGCAGCACAGAATCTGAAAAACAAGAAAGCCAAAGCTTAAGGCATCATCTCCATTCCAATTGTTCCTACCAATTGTGTTTCAATATAATTGCAACTTAGCCCAGCTGGTCAAAGTGGAGCACAGACTTGTTCTGCTTAGCTCAGTTGTCCTCTGTACTGCAGCCATGGGGGAATCTGTGGTCTCTTTTGTCAATTCATCCTTGCAGAAGGCAGTTTAAAATAAGCTGGTTTTCATAAACTAAATTCATAAAGCAGTGACCCACATCTCCTCTGGAAAATCTAGATGTAATGAAACTCAGAGATAGAGGAAAACCATTTCTGGAGGGGCCTCTTTGAGAATTGCTATCCCTAGAAACTGTTATAACGACAAGTGCTTTCTGGAATACAACAGTGTGGTGGATGCCTGAAACCTGCTGCAACTGCAGTGCATTAATAATGTTTAGGATATCAATTCAGCAAACATGCATTGAGACTTGAAGGATGTAGATGTATTCTTCATCACTGAAGTCTGAAAAATACAGCTGGGCAAATTCTTTTCAGAAGATAAAAAGCTCAAAAATGTGATTTCATGAATTTTTGGGCTGAAGTTGACAAAATGTTTTGAGGAAAAAATTGTAGACTGTAACATCAAAGTACTTCAATGATTTCTAAAGTAGAGTTTTCCACTTTTTACTTGGGAGTGCTGTTCATAATTCAAAATGGGGGTTAAAAAATCAACAATCTGAAAGCCTAGGAGAACTAATTTACTTTAAAGCTTGCCAACATGTTATGAATACATTCCACTCTTTCCTTTTAGATTTTTGGTTTAATAAAACTTTGTTTTCTATCTGCCCAAACCAACACTTTCTTTTTATTTCATCCCCACTGCCACCACATTACTTCACTCTCTATTCTCTTTTTTCATTCATTTCCACTGTCTTCATGTTGCAACCAGGATATAGTAGAGTTTCAAAGCCTATCAAGTCACACATGAAAGTCAAATATGCTAATGCTAACATTAATAATTTTAAGATGTTTGCAGGCAGGATTAAAATGTAGCAATTTCTTTGACAGGGGAAAAAAAGGCTGATCAATCCCCACAGCCAAGCTTAGACCATGAAGGTTTTTTAGGGGATTTTGCTTAGCAATATTTTCTTGCACAGGCAGGCTGGAGACATTGCTTGCTCTGATTTCCTCTCTGCCCCTTTCCTCCCCCAGCTTCCTCCCAGCTCATATCACAGCCCATGTCCGGCTGCAGTGGCCACATTCTTGTAAGGCCACATTTGTCACTCTCTGCCCACCCAATGGATTTGCTTCTGTAGTCACAACTGAGTTATTAATTAGAGTCATCTGGGGAGGCACAGGTCATCACTGCTCCCTGCTCTAGGAATTCACTGGAGAATAACATCCATGACCAGACCTTCCAGAACATGCAAGTACTGGAAAGGTACTCCTTGCATACATTTTCCTCTCCCACAGGCATGCTGTTGACCTTCAAAATCTAGATTATTTATCTCATTTCAGTCTGTTTCTGCGTGCCATTGATTTTGTTATGTAGGAGAATTCTCTTTGACCTATCATTGTAGCTCTGATGAAGGAAATACCTTTTTTTTCCCTTCCAAACAGGAAAAAAAATCAGATGGAGATGTTTGAGAGCTTAATGAAATAATTAAAATAATCTTTAAACAAATACATGTTATAACTCTACATAAAGAAAAAGAGACTAAAAAGAAATTAAGAATACATTAATTGGAATACTCTAATTTGAAATGCATTACTCTTGCAGATGTTGACAAACCATATTGTAGACAAAATTAGCCAACTTATTATCCACATTATAATAATCAAGGATTACAAGGTTAAGGGTGTGAAATCCCTTACAATCTCTGTTGTGTTCCGGGGTATATTTAATTCTATTATTTAAATCTGAGAACTAAAATGTACTGAGCTTTTTAAATCCTACTAAATAGACTGCATCTGGATAAAGGGAAGATGTGCTAGACAATAAGAAACCCCAGTATCTCTTCCCAGGTCTTTCAGGCTTTTCATACAACTCTCCTAATTTGTGGTTTAATGAGAAAATGTGTGCAGGATCAATGTGCAAATTGGTGCACATGCATGATGCAAATGCATTTCCTTCTCCCATCATTGGCATACTTTTTTTTTTTTCTGTAATGAATTGATACCTACATGGTGTTACTTATCTAGTGGCACACATTAATTTCAATGCTTTCATTGTCTGACATGACTCAGATTTCCAGGGGCATCTATTGGACACCCAGACCATAGAAAGGGGTTTCAGCGAGGCACTTTGCAGAAGATCCTCAGAGGTTCTGCCACAATTTTAGGTGATTCTGAAAATTCCTAAGTCCCAAATTGACCTCAACTTCTCTACTTCACCACACAAGAAGTCCCTTGAGTCTCAACAGCCACATGATCACAGTAGGCTTATTCTTTTACGCATCTTGTTTGGAAAACAACTTTATAAGGAAAAGCTCACTTGTGCAGATGTTCAGAGATATCAGGTATCAGAAACTCTGAATATCACTGCAACCAATGACCTATGAATACATAGAGAAGCCCTTTCTGCTTTTTTGCTTTCAATTTCCTTTGACACTATATAGAGTAAATTTCATAAATACCCTCAGAAAGTCTCAATGGCAAAGCCACAGGCTTCAAACCATAAAACCATTTCCACTCTAGTGTCATTTATACAACTTCACCAAAGGCAGCTTCTGCTGATTAACTAGTTTAGCACTTAAACCAGTGATTTAATAGTCCACAAAAGTCTGTAATAAAATGCTCTGCTAGCAATTATCGTAATTAGGCATACCTGTCATTTTAAATCTGATTCTGCATGCATCTCCAGAGATTTAATAATTCAAGGTAGATCACCAAGTAGCTGGTTGAGTTAATTATTTGAATAATCTACAATTCAGACACCTAATGTTATACCTACATATTCCCTTGTGTGCCTGCATTTTCTGCTAGTGTCTGCAGAAGTTTGGCAATGCTAAGGGGAAGATTTGCTGTGGGTTGTAACAGTACAAAATAGGGGCATTGTTAATCCACTGCTGCTGTGGATTCTTCTGTCCCCAGATGAAATGGGTTGTCATGAAGACTCACGCGGATCTGGGCAGTCAGACCAAGGCACAAAATCAAGAGTTGAGACACTTAAGCTGCGTAAAGCTGAAAAAAGGTTAATCTTGGCTCGTCACTTTTAGAGCTGTGTGGTGGTTTGACCCTGGCTGGATGCCAGGTACCCACCAAAGCTGCTCTTTCCCTCTTCAAATTGATGGGGGAAGGGAAATTCAGAAAAAGCTCCTGAGTAAGGAAAAGGAGATCTGTCAGATTTGGGAGAAAGCTGCTGGCAGCTTCCTGGAGAATCTTTCCCTGTAGCTCTGCTCCACCACTGCAAAACACTTATCAAGCAAATCCGAAAAAACAATGAAAATAAAAGGAGCCTGTGTCTTAGTTGCAAGTCCTAAAAACAAATCCAAAAGCCCTTCAGGTTTCAAGCAAGAATTTTTCAGTCTAGTGGTAGAAACTAGAATTAAAATGTTGCTCATGAGAGCAACCACTTAAAGCGTTTAAAGGAGCTCAGCAAGACCATCACTTTAATTTTCTAATTCAATGGTCTCCACCATAATATCTCCTTTTAGGGAGGACAATTGATGTCTTATACCAATTAACCTAACAAACATATGCACCACTCAGTGTGCTGAAGGAAGAAACAGCTCAAATACCCACAAAATCTATTTTTTTCCTGAGAAAACATGGATGGGTGCATGTAAAGCAGTTAAAAATGAAGGGCTTGAAGGACACAGAGATGTTTGGATGTTACAAATCAGGAATATGCTGCCCTGGCAGACTTGGCACAGGCTCTGCTGTGACTCAAATACTGCTAGAGTTGAGCAATGTCAAAAACACTGAAAGAGCTATTGGTAGTCTCACTTGAAAACTTTAGTCTCCTTCCTCTTCCTCGCTCTTCCTCCTCTTACTTGTAGGAGAATTAGACCTGCTCTTCCATGCAGGGAGGGATCATTGAGATCAGGAACAGGCAAGGCAGCCCCTGAACAGTAATGAGAAGCTTTGTGCAGACGGTCCAAGACAGCAGTGGGAGAATGAATCCCTTGAAATGAAGGGAACAAATAAGAATGCAAATCTATTCAAGAAATGAAAACAATAGTCCTCACGATCTCTGTCGAGGAGGAAGAAGACAGCTGACCTGTGATCTGTAAATTCTAGAGGTTGCTGCTTATCCTTAATCTTCCCTATCCTTAAGAATTTCCAAAATAAGATATGAAAGAACACTGCAGCTTTCTCCCACATAATAAAGGTAGTAAAAGATGATATTCATAAAGGTCACTGTGCCTTAGCAGAGGAGGAGGGATAGATTTCTATTACTGGATTTCTCTCTTCTGTCTGCTTTTGTATGAATCACATGCTGACGTAATTTGAACTTGAAGGATACTGGATAAAAAGATAAAACATTTGTTTACCCCACTGTGCTTGCAGACTACACTGACAGAGGCACTGCTATTTACAGAAGGGTGGGTGATGCAATCCACCTCTGCAGATTCCAGGAAGTGCTCAGGAACTTTGGAGAGCATCATGAGACTCTCTCCTCCTTTGTGCATCTTGGGGCTGGGAGCAAAGAATATGCCTGCCGCAGCCTGGTGGGCACTTTTCCTGGTCTGCACCCGCAAGGAGGGCAAGGGCTAACCTGGGAAACTGCAGAGGGTTCACCCCATCCTCAGACTGTTTACGTGTGGCCTTTGCAAGGTGGCTAATCCTCGAGAAAGCGAGTGCCTGTAAGAACCCAGCCCTTCCTCACTACAGAGCAAAAAGCCTGTCTTTTAAGTTGCCATATGTGAAGCTGTATTTTTTAACAAGTGTCTAGCATACAATTTTTCCAAGTGGTGACGTGCAGCAGGCAGTTCATTAAGATGTATCTTCATCTAATTGAGTGTTTTCCACTTACAGGATCATTTGGCCAAAAGCCAAATGAGAACTTAGGAGGTAAGGTACGTGTCATGTTCAGCACGTCCCAAATCCTGCAATACACCCACAGAACTACAGACTGCAGGGGCTGATAGGAACCTGGGAGATGGCCTCAAAGTGAATTGTGATGATCTGCATTTTCATTGCCACCTGATGCACTCCTGAGGCTGCAGTCACATGGCTCCAATCAAAGGAAGTCTTTGCTAATGCAAATTTATTTTGTGTCAGTAGTAGTAGATAAGAATAATACACATAGCACCTTCTATTGAAACCATATGTTAAATCAGGTTCATATTTTAATAAAAATGTGCATCTCTAAGGAGAAATATGAACAGCAAAGGTATTGTTTAGCACAAAAAAGGTTAGAGAAATTATGGATGCCACCATATAAATGGTAGTTAAGGGAAGTTCACTGAGCCTGAAATGTTGCAGCACTCCAAGTTTAACCTCTGACCCCTGGAAGGTGCATTTTTACAGTTACTGTATATCCATGAAAAATTGTGTTTTCTGTGGAAAGCGTGACTGGCTTCTTGTTGCATATTTCAGTTTTCTTTCCCATAGAGAAAAGGAAATAGAGACTCCCAGTCTAAGATTTTGAAAACAGCCAGCAAGGGTCAGGTCTGATCCCGCCGAGGAAAACAGAATTTTTACATCAGATTTCTGGAAAGGATCAGAGCTGCCTCTGCACTGGAGGGTTTAGAAAACACTGTCCTGCTGTTTGCAATCAAGCTTTTACAAAATAATTACCTATATTTTATGTTCTACATGTTGTTTCAGAGCCTTTGTAAAATGATCAGGAATTTACCATTACAAAAGCCTGACTTGTATTTTCCAAAATGGGAAAGAAACTTTCTAAAACACAGTATGTCTAAATTAAATAATATTTCAAATTTCTATTTGTCTGGGTATTCAATTGATAGATGGTCAGGCCTACAAAGTCAAACACTCATTTGTATATGTCTGCACAGCTAAATCCCATCAAGACAGCTTTTCAGGGTCCTTGCTCAAGGAGCTCAAGACGTTTTCCTGATTCCAGGAAAGGTGACTCTCAAACAGGGCCCAATGCACTTCTATTTTCCATAACAAATGCCTTCAAACTGACAGCATAACATATTTGAAAACAAAGATTCCATTGTTTTTTCTCAGCACTTGTTAAGGTAGTTCTAATATCTGTATAAGAATATAATATCCATTTATTACAGTATAAATTTTGAGGTACAGAAAAACTTGTGAGGAATAAAATCTGCTCCTTTGCTTCTGATCAAGCACAAAACACCTATTATATATTTCCACTTTCTCTATGTGTCAGGCTATTCTTTGCTTCCAGCTTTCCCTTCAAAGTTATGCATGCAATCCCCAAGTAATGTGACAGAAAACTGTTGGCTCAATGGGAATCAATGAACAAGGAAAAGACATCAGTCTCAATAGGAGCAAAAGGTCTGCTGGGAAAAATGATGGCTCTGTGTTTCAAAAAGGCCAAAAGGGAAATCAATGGCAGAGTTAAAAGGACACTGTGCACAGGAACTAGACCAGTCTTTGACAACTTATTTTTTGCCATCTTGTTGCCTCCCACCTTCCAGAAGAAAAACCCACAATCTATTTTAAGTGTCCTTTGGACAACTAAATACTCCAGTCTTCCCAAATGAGGGATGTGATCATCTGAAGCAGTTCTGTTGCTAAGAAACTTGCTAACATTAAAGCCAGGACAATATATTAATCAGCCTCCTGCATTTGTTAAGGCAACCTCCCGGTGTCCTGTGCCTTCTGTGCTCTTGTGAATTGGCTGGAGGTTGAAGTTAATAAACTGATTCTATGCTCTGAAGAGTTTGCAAACAGCAAAGTAAACATTTCTCCTCATCACAAGTTCCCAAAAACAGGGCTGGCTGGGTCGGTGAAGAGAGGCTTTGGCTTCTTGTAATAGGGAGTTCACCCAAAGTGAACAGTATTGAAAAATATTCAGCAGTTATTTCAGGGATCTTCCACTAAACAATCCTGCTGAACTTCAGTGTTCTTTGCTCATCTGTAGCTGGACAGAGCTCCATGAAGTTCATTCAATCACCTATTTTTATAGAGAATGTAACCTTTTAAACCACGGTATTGAATTCCAGAAATACTGAAAATGCATTTTGTGGGCTGTATAAAAAGTTTACTGAAAGGTAATACCATTTCCCCATATAGTACTGATTACTGTGGCACAGGTTCAATGAGTTAAATGATGCATGCTCAAAGAAGTGGCAGCTGATTTTTCCAGAGAATAAGTAGGATACTAGGCTTTTAAGACTGGAGTGTTCACTTGTGTAAGTCCATACCTGGAGAAAAGCACTGGGGGTTAGTAACCTGAGCACAGGACTGGTCAACAGGAGTGCTTGGTAAAGGTATATTTGCACAAATTTTACAATTTTTCTCTTAGATAGGGGTGGGAGATAATAACAGCATTGTGAAAAAAAAAGCATTGAGAGTAATGCTTTTCAGTCCACATAGATTTTTTTCAAGAGAACAGTGATGTTCTTGAATTGGCTGAAATTTGGACCCATTTCCAATTATTTCATGTTAGTAAGATATTGTATTTCTCTGAGACTGATACACACTGACCTCTACTCCTGCCTCAACATATGGTGTCCTTTTTCCATAGAAACTCAATAGCAGCAGAATACCTCGTGATTGATCTCCTTTGAATGTTAACAAGCAAAGAACATGCCATTAATAAAATCCAAAGTATGAAAATCTATCTGTCATCAGTATGATGAATCTAGCCCATAATTCCACAAATCAAATCCCTCTGTGAAAGCAATGGCTGTTCACAGATCAATTTGTGGATTCAGAGTAAATCAAAAATGAACTGCCCAGAAGCTAAACATTGAGTCCACCTAATTTAAAAAAGATTCTAGTTCCTAGGTCATATTATTCACACAGAGTTAGTGTATGGCTTGCTTATACATACAGCTGCAGATTGGAGTCAACATTTTAAACACTCTTTCCAGCTAAAAGTGTGTACTTGGCAAAGCTGTGGAAATGAGCCATCACATAAGGAGTGAGCAGGAGGTGGACATTTGCTGTATTCCCAAGTTACAAGTTACGATGGCTGATGTTTTCTTGTTGTTTTTACAGATGAAGACATTGGAAATATTGGCTTACTTTCTGGGGGGGAGGGTGGGTGGGAAAGGGGCAATCTGCAATAAAGAATCCTTTAACCTCTAAGCTGATCACAAGTATTCAATCATCTTTCACCCTTCTTGTACAATGGCTTTCTTCATGTGTGAACACGAAGAATGAAATCCAGGAGATGCAAAGGTGGATCTCATTCTCCAATGGCTTTCCCTATTCACCCCAGGAAGAATCTGGGTTCCCAGGCAGCTGTACTTGGGCTGCCTAAATGGTGCAGGAAGAAAAGCGTAAAATTGAAAGCAGAAGAAAACCTTCACAACTTTGCTGTTAAGAACTAGTTTTTGGAAACAGTGTCCTGAGTTTGTTTCAGAAACTCCTTCATATAAAACTTAGATTTATTTCCATGAGGACAGATGATATTTGCACCTTTTCTACCTGAGTGCTCTGCCTGCTATCCCACCCTTTCTGCATCCTCTCCTGCTACAGCCAGTCCCTGAGACTTGAATTCTCTTCTGCTAGAAGGAAATTTTCAGCAGCTCAGCTACTCCAGCTCAAACTGCCTCTTGCCAAGTGATTAGGGAAGCTTCCCAAGGGACATCTCTCCTTCTCCACTCTCTGCTGCGTATCTTTGTCGACAGCTCTAACCTCTACACTGTTACAGAAATGATGAACTTTTGAAGGAAAAAGGCTGAGGCCAGTGTCTTATCCTAAGCATGGGATAGTTTTCCTTCTTTCTACCTTTGGAGATGCACCTGATAAAAAAGTGTTTTCCCATCAATCCCTTCTCTAGAGTTGATGATATAAGGGTTAATAAAATTCTAAACTAGGAATCGGGAGAAGGTGGAATGGGTGAGGTGAGGTAGCCAAGGTGACCAAGCCTTGGACAGAGGAGAGGAATGAAGTTCCATTATCTTCGGTAATTCACGTGTGACTTAGCTTGGAACAGGGAAGTAAGTTTGGGTTTAGGTAGAAATGTACCTATAAGCAGTACATGATTATGGTTTTAAATAAGAATCAGGGAAACTATATTTGTAGAAGTTTATGTTAATTATAGTATAGGGATTATAATGATTGCCTTCCAGAATCATAAGGAATGGTGGTGGGTTAGAAGGGGCGATTGGATGAGGTGTTGACTGCTGGCCAGGAATGCCTCATAACTGGACATTAGTACAACCATTGTATTAGTTGACTCGAGTGGGACTTTACTTGGGTAATAAATCTAAAAATAGATTGTTCTAACTAGACCAAGTATTGCAAAGGGTTGGAGTAATATTGTTAACCGAAATCTTGGGAGTGGGTAGTTAGGGGAGGAGTTGATTCCATGTTTGGTAGTTAAGGGGAGGACTAAGTGGAAGAGTCGATTTAATGTAATTCTATAAAAATCACAAGCACCTGCAAGCCGTGGGCACTGATTTGGGTGCGGGACTGCCCCCGTGCCCCGGGCGCCCTCAATAAAAGCACCCTCATATAATTGCCTTTGCGTGATTGTATGTTTTCCTCCGCTAACAGAGTGTTTGGTATTAGATGGTATAAGCATTCCTTCTCTGTGCTGCGTTGTCCTAGCCAAGCCATGGCTGTCCTTAGTGTGTGTGTACAACAGCTAGGGCACCCTGTAGATCATCTCACATAGTTCAAGCTGAACTATATCAAAATACACAGGGAAAATCCTGCCCACTCACTGTGGTGATTAACCCCAGGATGTTTGCCGGACTTCTCAATGCCTCTGGCACTTTTCAGCATGAAGTGCCATTAGCTGGGAGGAAAGAGCTGGCAGGAGGACAGGAAACAGCACTCTGCCTTCTCTACTTAATCGTCACCATATTTTTTTCACTTTTGTCTGCAGAAACCACTTAATTCAATATGGATACACAGCTAAGAGCAAAAGGGAATCAGAATCATATTTTACGGATCAGGCACCAGTAGAACTGAACACTTACATAACTCCATGAGGTTTTCACATGTCAGCCTGTGCTTGTCAGAAACAAAGAACAGGATAATCTCCAAAATGGAAAGGCAGTGTGCAGTTCAGCCATTAAAATCTGGCACAAAAGCAGAAAAGTTTGTACCGGTAAAAAACAGCTGCTAGTGAAAAGAGGAATAAGGCAGAGGAGAGCTGAGCCCTCAAAAGCAGCTTTTCAAGTGTCCAGAACAGAAAAAAAACACTAAGGAAAACTTTTACTATCAATAGTAAACAACAAACACAAGTGATCAGGGAAATGAAGGAGTTGATAGAGAAATGAAGTGGGTATGAAGACAATAACTTGTAGATGAAACACTAACCTCGTGTCAGTCAGGGAATACAAGGTACAGCCTTAGCAAACCACCAGTGAAAATGAAACCAGGCCTGCACAAGCTGCGAAGACAAATAAAAGCTTCTGCCATCATATAAAGCAGTAATATTGCTGAGTGAACACTGCAGGCTTTGAAAGACAGGGCATGTATACAGAACCAGAAATCTCAATGACTTCCTTACATCCATGCTCATCACGGAGGTGAGAGGAAGAAGGAATAATTTTGCTGTATGTAAACAGGGGAGGAGAAAAATAACTAGCAAGTGAGGAAGGTACTGGAAAAATCAGAAAGGAATTAGATCAGTCAAAAAATTCCTGATAGCTTCAGGACTTGACAAAATAGAACATTTTTAATATTTTTATTGATGCTAGCTAGAGACTATAGAGAAAATAATCTGACCTCCCCTGTTTTAAGATGTTAACAAAGGAGGAACCGTGAAAATATAGCCCTTTACAAAAAAGGTTCACAGATGTTTCCAAGTGAAATCATTAGCTGATTTTGCTCTTTATTAATGAGATACAAATTAACTATTTTGTTTCTTTAATAAGTAAATAATTATATCTCACCAAATAAGCTTCAGAAGAACAGAGATTTTGTGTCCAAATGAGGTTCAGGTCTTTTTCTCTCAACTGTTTGGCTGCCATTGTTTCAGAAACCTGGTCTTTAACAACCAACCCTCCTTTCAGCTGGAGACTGCAATGAAGTCATAAAATCCACAATGAGGACATGAAATTCTTGCAACAAAAACAAAAGCCATGACATAGATTCAATATCAGCAGTTTTCCAAGATTCAGAAGAGGGCCAGAAAGTCTGTGGAACTGCCAAATTTTCCTTGAAATCATGTCCTTAATGAATAAGTATACAAAACAATAGAAGATAACACTATCACTGTTAATTGAAGACACTTGGATATTTAAATCTTGAGGCCTCACTAAAATGCATTAACTGTCATGAAACATGACACAGCCCTGGTTTGTCTTTTTGTGGGGGAACATGGATACCATCAAACTTGTGCTTGAGTGCTACACAAGAAATGTGCTTTGCATATTGGCTCTTAGATATTTTCTCTGACACACTGATGACATTTTTTGCACTTACATTGCAATATGTGAGATTTTACCTTAAAATTTAGTTCCTGCCAACATATGGCTTTATATTAATATCCTATATTTCACTTAAAATGCATCCATGAGGACCAATTTGAAAATATGAACAAAGCACACCCTGATGAAAAATAAGGATAGACAAAATCTTTAAATTTTTTTCAAAATATCTCAGTTGCCTTTTAGTTAAATCACATTTTTATTAGGAATTACTTCTTTCTTTTTTGTTTGTTACTAGAAAAATGACTTGTGTGCATTAATGCAAAATAAAATTTGAACATTACAAGTAACACGGCTCTGTGTTCTTTCAGTCACCAAAGATAGCAACTGACACTTTTCAATAAAGGTGCTTTAATTGCTGTGCTAACTCTTGTGGCTTGGTTCTGTCCTTCTGTGTGACTTCTCTAACCTTGGTGCGTTTATGTGATGTGTAAAACCAGGTGTATAAACCCAGAAGAAGGAAAAAAGCATTTGGGCAGGCATGTGGAGCAGTAAGCAGTGCAGTGTCTGCTCTGATGGACCACAGAATGGTCAGAAACGGGGTGGTGTAGTGCTACATCCCACCAAAACAGCACTTTTACCAGGAATTAGGGCAGGTTGAGGAACTTTCCCTTCAAACTTTAAGGAATGCTGGAGTGAAACAAATCATTGTTTCATAGCAGATTTGTTGTTGAGTTAGAAAGACATGGTGAGTGTTTCCTTTTTCAATAGTGATGTTCCTACCATTCCCAGGATATCCTTCAACCCCTTCATAATGATGGAAGAGATTGTATAGATTTACCTTCAGAAAAACCTTGTTGCCATAAGTAGATCCCTGAGAAAAATATTTTCTCAACTCTTCTGCTTCTGTTTAAACATTTAAAGGCTTTTAGGAGTTTCAGTAAGAATGTGGGGGAGCAAGAAAAAAGTTGTCTGTTGTAACTACATCACATGCAGAGCCTTGTCCTTTCCCTCTTCTTCATTGTTTTCTAAACCAGTGTTGCAAGGATTTCAGCAGTAAAGCTCACTGCGTTTCAACAGGCTGGACATTATTATGATTATTGTTGCTGTTGTTATTATTATGATGATTATTATGATGATTATTATCATCATGATTATCATTATTATCATTATCAACATAAACTGAGAAGCTGTTGAAAATGTTAGCCTAATTAAGGTGAGGAAAATTTTATTTTCTGAAACTGTTGGAATTCTTTACCAGTTGAAGTATGGGGTAAAACCTCCTCAATTTGAAGGCACATTCTGCAATTGCCAATTTTGCCAACCAGGCCATCGGTGAATAGTCCAGGAATGTTTCTTAGCATCTTATTACAGAAAATAAAAATACTCAGAATGAACACAGACTGGAAAACTTTATTCCATGTGCTACACCCAGTGCTTATGTTGCTTTTCTGAGAGTTTGAGGGGGTTGGGGGTTTGGGGTTTTTTTGTTTTGTTTTTACCAGTAGCCCTCAAATCACAGGATCACAGAATCATTAGGTTTGAAAGGGATCTCTGGAGATCATCTACTCCAACCCTCTTGCCGAGAGGGGAGTAACCTAAAGCAGGTGACACAGGAATGCATCTAGGTGGGTTTTAAATGTCTCCAGAGAGGAAGGCTCCATGACCTCCCTGGGCAGCCGTTCCAGTGCTCTGCCACCCTCAATGTAAAGCAATCCTTGTTCATGTTGAGGTGGAACTTGTGTTTTAATTTTTGGCCGTTACTCCTTGTTCTCTCACTGAGAACCTCTGGAAAGAATCTGGCATCATCCTCTTGGCACCCACCTTTGAGATATTTCAATGTATTGATGAGAAAATCTATTAATTGACGGTTTAACTAGTACCTTAGATTTGCTGAGGTCAAGTCTTAATTCACTAAACCGAATGGGTCCTAGTTTTGTAACATCCCTGGCTATATACATAAAGTACATATGTTTTTCCTCCCCTCGTGGCTACTTGAAGAGTAAACAAGCTTTGGAAAAGAGGCAAATCTATCAGAAACTCGAGTCTGCCTAGTCAGGAGTGACAAAAACAGCCAGGCTCTGTGTCCTGGAGAGTATTTCTCCATTACAGCTATGCTGACAGGATCCCATAAGAGCAAGCATCAGATCTACTGGAGATGCAAAATCAGCCAATAGATATATGGAGAGAATACAGCACATGGAAATGTGGTGAAACATTGTAACTATCACATAAAAGGCCTGTGCAATCTATTTTAACGTATAATCTGCAGAAGTGTATTCAGCTGTACTAATTTCTCCCAAAGCTTTGCATTTAAGAGTATGTGTTTAACATTAAGTCAGACTTTCCAATGCCAAAAGCAAAAATTGACATGGTTTCCAGATGTAGATTTTAGTAGATCATGTCTCGGATAATTAACGGCTGTCAGATCTGAGTGGGTTAGTAATTGAAGCTGTATAGAACACAATTTATTGTCAAACAATACCAGACCTTCAATGAAAAGCAGAAATCACATCTCTCTAACACAGGCTTTTCATTCTGGGAATAAGCTTGGAGGTATGGATTGAAAACATCAGATTTTCCTTCCAAATGGAAAAGTTAAACAAAAAGCAGTTCCCTGGAACATTCTTTATATGTGCTGTGTTATTTGTCTCCCCACATTACCATGTTTGCTTCTTGTTTTCTTCTGGAAAACATGTACAAATTACGCAGCTTCCTTAACCTACTCTACTTAGAGGAGACAGACCTGAACATCAACTGTTTGTATTCAGCTCACTGCTGCTCAAAATAGTTTATAGTTGAGAATAAACTGAACCATCAGAAATAGGATCTCAATCCTTTGAAATGTCAGCAGATCAAGTTCACTGCACAAGCAGGAGCTGAATTTTCAATCCAGAAGGCTGCATCATTGTCAAAAGCTCAAGATTATTTAGGTGAGCTGATTTACTAACATGGCAACTAACGAGATTTGTGCTCCAAAGTTTGATTTATACTTTGGATTCATCTTGTCAGACCAGCTGTAAATAATATCTGCAAAGAGCAACATTTTACATGGTCCGTTTTCAGTTTGCTCAGATTGCTGAGAAGCCCATAGTAAGTCATCTCTAGCATCAGACACAAACTCTGCTTTGTCCTGGCCCACCATGTCGGAAAGCTAAAAGAATACTTGCAAATGGGATGTTGGGGGTTGGCAAAAACCTGACCCAGCATCTACAAAGGCTAAGCAGGTCTCCTGGTTCTTGATATCCCTCTTTATCTCTTTAGAAGTTGGAGAGGGCCATGGAGGGAAAGCACCAAACCAGTGGCTGGTCTCCCCTACATGTCTTCACTGATATCTAGGAGCAGGATTATCTAACACTGATAGCATTAATTCACTGAAACCAAGGGCAAGATGGTCCTTAACTACCCAAAAGACTTAGCAGGTCTTTGGTTTTAGCCTAAGGGAGAGAATAAAATACACACAGCCTTCTCTCAGTCTGCCCTACTAAAAAAAAAAAAAAAATTAAAAAAAAAAAGACTTGGGCAACTTTGGCACATCAATGCTGAAGATAAATCAGAGAGCAGAGGAAGGTAAAAAGGGCTCTTGTTTTCCAAATCCTGTCAGGCGTCTTCACAAAGTTGTTCTTTCACAGCATTCACACCTTTAATCTTTTATTGTTGACTAAATCTGAATATCACAATGAAAAAAACCCAAAGTGTTGAAGAATCTTTTCATTTTTTCCTTTTATATTCTAACTTTAAAAGTTGTTGGGAATATTAATGAATGAATAAAATAGAAACACATTTTAGAAAGAAGGTAGTGTGTTTTCAGCTTGTTTGGAAGTTGCAGTTCAGATACATAACATGAACTTCAAGTAATGATCTGCAGACAGCTTCCCACAGGGAAATCGGTGCAGCCTATAACAAAGCCAGTTTGCTACATACTTTTCTGTCTTCAACATGCTTGAAGTTCATCAGAGCACAAACAGAAAGTGCAGCAAGGACAGACAAAACTCTGCAAATGGCAGCATTTTAAAAGGCTGCATGTCTCAGAATGTGGCCCCTTTCCTTTTGGATCCAGTGGCCAACTGGGTTAATCACAGGGAGTGTCTGTGCTGCATTTTCATACCTGCACTGGACTCAAGTTTCCTTAAAGAGATGTCACACGACATCTGATGGGTGGCTCCATTTCAGCAGTGGCAAGGACAGGTCCTGTATGCAGCTGTTGGATGCTGCCAAGCTGCAGCAACCCAAGACAGGAGGAGCTGTGCAACCTCTAATGTCTGTCCCCATGTAATTAAAAATAGAGCTGGGGCTCAGCTTCCCAGCATCTGCTCTGCAGCAACCCCACACCCCAAAACAGCTTCCCTAGCAGAGCTCAAATCCTTAGTACAAAGGAGTCATTGAAAAGCAAATCATTTTAATCTGTGGTATAGAAAGAGGTTCTGCAGCCAAGCTGACAATTCTTGCTCTTTAGTATTGATTGAATGGTCATTTGTTATAATGATGGCTAAAACAGTCAAGCAGATGCTACAAATATTGCTGTTTTGATTTACAAAAGTAGAAAAGTCTTTGTCTGCTTGCCACAGAAAAATGCAAAACTTCACATCTTCTGTTCTCCAATCACAGTTGTCCAGGTAGATTTTCTGTGGTATTTTTCCTTTTGCTTTTTATGTTTTAATAACAGAATATTTCACAGGCCAGTGGCAAATTTGTGAAGGCTAATGATGTGGTGCTATGCGTTCACCTCAGATATGCACCTCCAGTGCTAGGGAAGATAACCCCGGCTAACTCAGCAGGCTTGCTAACTTGCCATGTCAACAGGGAATGTTTATCCTGCACATGCAGGATCAGTTTTACCTCAAGAGGTTTGGCACAGAAGAGCTGATAAATTCACAGCATGTATTCAAAAGCTGCTTTCAGCAAAACATTTCCACTTTTATTCTGGCAATGCTCAGATGTGGCTGAAGAAATCTCCACAAAGTGAAAGAGGAGACGGGGCCAGGAAGTGCAGATTAAAGAGGAATCATAGCTGAATTGTACTTGATTTTTCAGCTGCATTTTCAGATATCAAGGGCTTGCTCATTGCACAGTGGAAGGAAGCAAATGAATACGGCTATAACATGGACAAGGTGTGGACAACAGCAATGAGGATGACTATAGCTAATAAAAGGAAGCAGTACAAATACGAGTAAGCAAATTAGCATATGGAAGGTAAAAGCACCATTTCATCATGCCACACCGACAAAATAACCCCAGAAAATTGAATGTAGAGCTCTAATTGATGCAATTGAGAGAGACAGTGAAGCTAATCTGAGTACTTAATGACTATGATGGGAGCATCACAATGTAATTGCAATGTACTTTTTTGCCACAATGTATCACACCACCTCTGTTCCTCTGGAACAAATACACTTATTTGAATAGAAGCACTTAGATCCCCAAATCCCTTTGTTTCATGACAAAACCTGCAAGCCATTTCCTCTGTCAAGGAGCTGCAGTTTTGGATACTTGTGGTTATAGCACAGTGTTTATCTTGGGATCCATTTCATATCCATGCCTCTGCTCAGCCAAACTCATGAATTTAGTTTGTTAACTTAACTGGTCCAGAGAGAACTAAGGGGGCTGTCCTGCAAGGACATAATACTTCTTCCCCAAATGCATTACATGCCCCCTCATGTATTACAAAACTACCTTGTTCGAGGTATTTGATGCCAAACCTCCTCAGTGGTAGGGAAACTGATTTTTCCCTTTGCATCATTTAAACACTTCATCTATCATTTTCATCATGTGTAAAATGAAAACAATACCAGTCTTCTTCCCAAAGGCAACATTAGAACCAGCTCACTAGTTTCATGTAAGAAATTCCCCAGATTACAGTAGAAAAATTATTATTATTATTATTACTATTACTATTATTTCTTTACCACTATCAAGACATTGCATGTAGTCATAAGACAGACAGCAAAAAAAGTAAGGAAGAAGCCATACAGTTTTCTTTGGTATCTTTTCTTTTTCTTTGATATGTTCAATAACTGGTTCTGTCTCTGTGTAGCAACACGCCTGCTGCTATAGTCCTGTGACATGTTGCATTACTAGTGAAGAGATGTGGTTGAAAATGCCTTGTTTCTTGCCATATTTTTCAATGGAATTTTTTCCCTCTCTCTTATAGCAACTTGCTAAATACTGCTATTATTCCCCTTGGAGGAAATAAGAAAGAAAAAGCAAGTCCTTCCCTTTTCCTTTTCCTTTTTCTTTTTTTCTATTTTTTTTTTAAATTAAGAGAAATAGTTAGCTTTTTGAAATGATATTAAGACATTCCTGAATTATTTCTGACAATGTGCTTTTTTTCCTATTAACTTGCTTAAAAAGTACTTTCTCTGAAGAGGACTCTTGAAATAAACAGATAAATTGAAGAAGCAGACACAAATGTTTAACCTGCTATGCTGATGTGCTGTGTATTAAAATCAGCAGCATCTGTTTTTAATGCTGTATGTTGTTTTTTATTAAACCCATACATGCATTGCAAATCATCCTTGTTGATGAGAAGTTGACCTTCTAAACTTTTTTTGTATGTAAAATTAGGAGAAAAAGTAAAAGTTAAGGACAAAGACCCCTCAAAACTTGTACTGCCGCCATTCCCAGCAAAAAAACCCGATGTTGAAACAAGAGTTTCCAGCAGAATACAGGCATCAATAAACAGAAACAACCTATTTCCATGGAAACAGCTCATATAAAACCTGGACAAAGAAAGCATGTGAGTGCTTACCTGACTATGTGTTATCTTTAACATGAAGTCAGTGAGGTGAAGTATCCTCTCCTGGAATCTGGCTGGCTCCCTGGAGCAGAAGAATTGTGGTCCCCTACTGAGGGCAAGCCATGGTACATGGCTCAGGTTTGGGACAGTGGAGGGATGGATATCTGCACCACAGTATCCAAAGCCCATGCAAGGTAGGGAATTAAGCTGTTATTGTAAAAGGCATGCAGCACTAGCAGTATGGTTCTGTACTATCCTTGTGATTCAGGACAGGGAAACACGCTTGAAAGATGTATTAATCACTGCAAATCAGCTGGATCACTTGCCTCCATAATTTTATCCAGTGGATAGAGAAAGATGCAACCATATTTATCACAGTTTAAGTGATACTGGCGCTCAGAGTGATCTGCAGCATGTTTGAATGACACATTTTGTATTAGCACTTGTGTTATTTCCGCCTGAACTGGAACTTTTCTGCAGAGCTAGAGCAAACATGGAGCAAATGTAATTCATATTGCAAACGTGAATAGATGATGTGTTAGAGGGGAAGGAATGCACTTCTCCTGGTGTTTAGACTAATCTTCAGTTTGTAAGAGGTTTTATAGGAAGTTTGCAAGAGCTGGTTGCCAGCAGAGCCAACCTGGCAAGGGAGGCAGGCCTCCCTGAAAAAGCCCTGTGGGGATCCTGGTGAAAATGAGCTCAGATTGGGCCAAGTGAGGAGTCTTTGAGAACAGCATTTTGCATACATGTGGCAATGTTTTGGGTTTGGGGTTTGTTTGTTTTTAATCTAACAAAAGCCTTCAGAGTGAATATAAGCTGCTCTCTGCATGCACAAGCAGCTAACGGGCAGGCAGGCCGAGCATTCACACCTTCCGAGGTACAGAGTGAGCCATATTCTTCCTTTATTCACTGCTCAGTAAAATACACATGAAGCACTCCACTTGGACTCCTGCAATGGTTGAAAAATCTGGTTCAGCAAGTTTGAGGGAGCCCTGTGATGATTTAGAGGTTGTTACAGCCCCAAAAATCTCATAATGGCCT
This sequence comes from Pycnonotus jocosus, assembly GCA_013400435.1. Lineage (NCBI taxonomy): Eukaryota > Metazoa > Chordata > Aves > Passeriformes > Pycnonotidae > Pycnonotus > Pycnonotus jocosus. The sequence goes on along the minus strand of VWYP01017663.1, from coordinate 640,798 downwards.
GCTCTTTTCTCTCCTGGTTTGCTGAGTGCAGACCTGCAGTCACCTCATATTAAGGCAGCAGGAGGTGAGAATCTTCATCCTCTTTAAAAGCAGAAAATACCAGGAATGCCCAACACATGGCCTCAAGACCACAAACTGCAGGATTCAAGCATGTGTTCTGTCATTATTAAAGTGTAGAGGACTTCAGCTTGCCGTAGTCTTTGTGCTTAAAGAACTTTCTTTTTTCCCCACGTCTGTGCCGGATGTACTAGAGCATGGCTTAATCTTTGTGAGATTCATTGTGGATCACCATACTCTTGGTCATGTAATTTGTCAAGATGAACTGCTTAAGGAAAAGTAGAGTCTCTGCTTAGTACAATCTCACATCAGAGTTTAGCAGCCAGATTCCCTATGGATGCACCCATTTCGTATTGGCTGAAGGCAACAAAAAGAAGTGATACTTCCATCTTTGGGCCCAGTTTTGGAAGAGTCCAAGGCACCTTTCGCAGCTGATTGGTTTTCAGTGTCCAAGCTGGAGATGACATCTGTGTGGGGAAATAGGAAGGGAGGGATGTTTCCCACGGGAGGTGCTCTGGGAAGGAGATTGCTGTAGGTGCTGAATGCTCTCTGTGTGACCACTTTAGGCTGTGGGGATTTTGTTGTTCCTTTGGACGCTCTGGGCACCAACAACTCTGATTAGGTATTAGGTATATGTTTTCAGTGCTGCATCCTTTTCTTGTAATCATGAAGGCCAGAAAGACAAAGGAACTGATGCCATCTGCTTTCCAGCATGTGACAACACCTGGCAGTGCTAGGGCTCAGAAAGGGATAGAGAATCAGTCTATTTGGAGGTTATTTTCATAACTTACCCCAGGCTTTCACACACATCCTGATCAAGCAAGTTGCTTGTGGAAAGAGACTTTCATACGTTTCCAAGAACTCTCCATAGATGTGCAAGCATTATCTCCATTTGGCTGAGTGTAATTCTGGGGCACTCGGAGACTCAATGTGCAGCCCAAAGCATTAGTGGCTGCTGTTACTATTTGTTTCCATATTGTATCACCTTCAATGAAAACCCATTCTTAGGTCAGTTCCGTAGTCACTGCACAGTTACAAAACTAAATGACAGTTCATGCACAAATGAGCTCAAAACCCAAGTAACAGCATCTTTTAACAATAAATGTATTCAGAACTTCTGTCTTTCCTGGTTAGCCAGGAAATGAGGCTTTTTTTGCCTCTGTCAAAGGCCTAGCAGGAGTCATCCTTCATTTGGACACATCCATAACAAACAGCTCTCCCTGAGGTTGACCACAGACAGTACAGCACAGCAAAAAAAAAATGAACCTGGCTGCCACATTTAAAGTTACTTTGGCGTGCAGAGAAGCATCAGCCTGCCATGCTCAGCACTGCTGGGGATGGTTTTTCAAGCTTTAAACCTTAAACTGCCTCAGGCTCACCTCTGCTCTCACCTGTCCAGCCATGATGAGAATAGGGCAGGGAAAGGAAAAGGAAATTAATGTAGTGTCTGCAAAAAGCACTGTATTGTTTTTCCAGAAAAAAAAAAATACAGTAAAATTCTTAATGTTCCTAGTTCATATTAGCACAGGCAGAATGATGTCTAAAGATATGTGTGCGTTATGCCAAAAAGAGAGACAAAAAAGAAATCCTAGGTGGCCTTGAAATTACAGAGTGCGTGCTGCAGGAGCTTTTGAATTCCTGTGCAAAATACTTCACATCTCCAACAAAACCATGTCTAAAAATAGGCCCATAAAGGATATCTGATGGCATTGCTCTGTGCGAGTTCATGTGCATTGAACAAACACAAGAATCACCAAGCAAACTGTAGGCTTCATGCAAGATGCTCACAGTCATTTACTTTTTGTGACTGATCCAAGTTCCACTCTTACCCTGAAAGAGAAAACACTGATAGATCCCAGAGCAAAGCAATTGTTTCAACATACTAAATTGAATCCAAACACAAAAATAAGATGGAAGACCTAATTTCCAGAGTTGTAGACACACCTAATTAGAGCTCTCAACTGCAGACTCCAGAGGTTCCAAGTGAATGGGAATGACATATTACTAGAAATAAAATAATATGAGCAGGAAGACATGGCATAATGTAGTTCTAACAGATTATGTGAAGCTATGTAAAGATTATACCAACAGTTAAGTGATCTGAAACTCCACCAGTGCAACCAGAAATGTTTAAGCACACTGCTGTCCTCCCAAGCACTGTAAAATCACAGTGTTGCTGAATAATAACATAACTTCCCCTATGCAAACCAGCTGGTTTGCACAAATGTTTTAAAGTGCTCATGACCAATACTTTGCTGTGGTATGACAAGCTTGCAGTATCTGACAGATGAGAGCTGTAGACTTGCAATGCTACCAACAAGTGCAACGAAATATTTTTAGATCTCGAATGGACTTTTTTGTTGTTGTTTTTGCCTGATTTATTGAAAGCACTCTAAGTTGTGAGAAGCTATCAACAGTAACACCATATTTATGGCTGTGATATTAGCTGTCTTGCAGCTGGCTTTGGTAGAGGACTGAGACCCGGTTCTTGTGAATGCAAACAGAGACTGTTCATAACTTCAAGTGTACATAAAACACTGGGCAAAGAAGACAAAGCCAATATGAATAACTTTTTGATATTTTGATAATTTCAGAGGACTGCAAGAGGAGAGACACCTACAATGGCTGCCTTGTGAGACTTCTCTATCCTACCTTCCCTAATCTCCTAGATATGCAGTAAAGGTAACAAACAGCTCTCTGCCAGGACGATCATGATAATGTTACAAGGTGCAGGTAACAATGCAAAGAAGGGCTAGCCTGAAGTCTGCCTGAAATAAATGTCCAACAAGAAAAATATGGAGTAGTCCCCGAGTTCTGAAAAACAACTAATGCTCCAAGTGGATGGAGTACTGTCACAGAAGGAAATTAAAAGGAAAAACATTTGCAAAGAAGGAAGAGAAAAGTAAATATATGTAGCTTTAGTCCATTTTAGAGGAATGACCAAAATAACAAAAAAAGGGAGGTAAATTAAACTGAAGCTAAAGTCTAAAGCAGAAATGATGAGCAGATGTATAATTAATAGACTAATTCCTTTTAAAGGCAAGAGAAACCAAATAGTCATCTAATGTGATGTACTGCTCTACTGCTCTGAGGAGGACAGGATTCTGAGATTTTTGACATCCATCTTTTTTTTTGTTAAGACATAAAGCTGACTATTTAAAAATTCTCCATGAGAGAAAATGCTGAAAAGGCTTGTCTCAGCTCAGGAAAATGGATGGAAAAAAAAAAAAAAA
>VWYP01017663.1:576605-637435 GCA_013400435.1 Pycnonotus jocosus | reverse complement strand
TTTTTTCCCCCAAAAAAAAAAAGAGAAAAAAAAAAAAAAAAAAAAAAAAAAAAAAAAAAAAAAAAAAAAAAAGACAGGAGGTAACAAAATAGTGGAAATTTTGTTTGCTTCACCAATATTATTTTAAAAATAAAGACAGTATTTTAGAATGTAACATGAAATGCTTTTCAAAATGAAAACTGACATTTGGCTTTGACAACATTAAAATTATAAAATTTACAATTATGAGGAGGGGGTTTTTTTTCCCTCTCAGAGAACATGTGTGAAGTGAGCTTATTTGCACATCATTTGGGGGGTTTTTGATAGCAAATCTTTCCATGAAGAAAGGTGCTACTCATATTCTTCTAGGCTCACCTTTATCCCATGTAGGTCAGACTAACCAATTCTGCCCAAAGCTCATATTTTCCAGCTGTGCAAAGGTAGACTTTAAAAAAGATATCTGGTCAGGGCAGAAGAGCATTGAGGGATAAAGAATTCGTCATATTTTCACCATGACACTGAAAGATTATGAACCAATAATAAGAAGCAGTCCAAGAGACCACATGGATCAAAAAAAAAGACTGACCAAAACAGGGAAAATTTTTATATCCAGTTTCTGCAGGCTTTTCAAGAAGAAGGGTACTGTCAAAGGACAGTGAAGCACTGGACCAGGTTGCCCAGAGAAGAAAGGTTATGCCATGATGAGTCAAGGAATATAGACCTAGGATGGTGCAGAATTCCTGGTGAGTGTGAGTTCATGGTTCGCTGATTTTTACACCCTCTGTCAAAGACTGGCAGCAATAACCCCCACACAAAGTTGTGGAGGTGACTTTGGGATATAACTGTTGTGGAATGCCCAGAGCAAGCTGGTGCAGCAGGTGATGGGAAGCAGGGTCAAGAATTAGGACACCGAAAGCCAGGTCATGTAAGGACCCATTCTGTAAAAGGAGCACCTCAGGAAGAGGCAACACAGCAGCAAAGCTAAAAAAGCTAACCTGTTTTACTTTGCACATAAACAAATGAGGAGCACCCACACTGATACTGCACCTACATGGGAGAGTAAGAGAGGCCTTTTTAACTCCCAATCCTCTTTAATGAGATTATTGTTACACACCCAACTGTGCACCTCACCTGCACTGGGTTTTCTGTAGATTTGGAAAGAATATATGCCTTTTAAAAGCTCTGTTTGCATTCAACCATTCTTCTGAGTTCCTTAATGCAATAAGAGGGTAACCAAACCAACCAACCAACCAAAAAAAAAAAAAAAAGGTAAAATGCAAAAAATTTACATTTGCACAATGGAGAATTTACAGGAATGATGGTTCTCTAGAGTGTCTGGTTTTGACCCATGCTATAATTAATTACAGTATAAAATGTGTTCCAAAATAATTGCAATCAGGTTAGAAAATGTCAGTTGCTCACCTGTGCATTCTAAAGAAGTGTCTGGGTCGTGCTTTTAAAGCTACATGAAAACAAACTCAGCTAGAAATTTTTGCAATTCAAAATATTTAGCTGAATTACAAGAAAACTAATCCTTGGTTTATTATTAGACATGATAAAAGATTTCTGAACATCCTAGATGTTCATATTTTTCTTTTGCTTTTTTAATGCAGTGCTACACTGAAAAATGACTTTGTCAAAAAACATAGCTGAGTCTTTTGAAAGTGAGAAGTGCTTGTTGAAACACAAAACAAAATGCCTCAAAAAGGTCTAATGTTTGGAGATGTGCGCTCTGCTCTTTCTCTTTTCCTCCTCCTTTGAGGATGGCATCAAGTCTGATGTCCGAAAATTGAGGTGCTCAGAATCATTATCTTCTCCTGAAACACCAAGGAAAGAGAAGCTAGCTCAGGGTATCTGTCCTTGGTGCAAAATCATTTAAACCAGAGGCTTGTTTCAGACCTTGACATAAGTTTTGCTGCTCCCATTAGCTCCAGAGCATGAACAAAGCAGTGGGAGAGTGCAGTGGATGCTTCTGGTGTATGTGTTACTGATTGAGCACACTGCAAAGCAGCTGGAGCACTTCTGATTGTGACCACGGAGACTTCTGATGCTGTCCTGTAAACCAAGCCACCAGGACATTTCTCAAACTCGTGGTTGGTAGCTCAGTGGAGATTTGCTGACAATGGCATTAATTTCCTGAAGGCCAGCTGCTCCCATCCCCAGTGAGATGTGAATGACAATAGACTCCCTTTCCAACTCTGGAAGTCAGATCAAGGAAGTTAAAAGCAGGATTGTGGAGGAAAGCACAGGGTATTCCTGATCTTATGTGGAGGAAACCAGCATCCTAGAACATACCAGTGATTGCATTCACAAGGCAATTAGAAGCAGTCTGCGAGACTTGTTGGAAATTCATTACTCATGTTGATGTGTGAAAAGGAACAAACAAATTATTCACCAGGACCAGACTGCTATCAAGGGAAGCAGCTGAGGGAAAGGAATCCTTTCACTTGTAAAGGGAGCACTTGTGATGCAGGATTACTAAAACACAGTAAACACAGTCCTCCAGAATGCTATTTTGACAGATCAAATTTTTGGAATGAAATCGCATGCTAAATGGCATGCTTAAGCAGAGACTGGATGAAATCAAATTAGGGCTGGATTTAAATGATATTTTGAAATTATTTTAGTGGTTCTTATTGATTAGGAAATGTAATTTCACAGGACAATATTGTGCATAATCAAAATGCAGTCATAAAGAAAAAGATCAGGATATTACTAAGAAATGGTCTTTTATTTTATGCAGTAGTTAGTGAAGAAGACTGAAAGTAGTAAAACTAAGCATCTTTTCCAAAGCATAGGCTACCATGTTCCCTCAATTTGAGGTTAGTAAAGTTAAGAGAATTTATTCAAACCACCAGGAGCTGTAGACCTCTTCCCATTCTGTGTACATTTCTGCTGACATAGCTGTGGGATTTCATGCTACTGTCTTAAACATTTTTCTGATTTCACTTTATTGGGAAGGAGAGAATTTGTGTTTCCTCACATTTTGTACTGAACAGTCAGCTGATGAATGTATTTCTCTTCACTTTATTATTTTTGAACAATTAATGCCCCCAAATTGGAAGTTTTCCCATGTTACAAATCCACTTAATAAGTACCTCAGTCAGGGAAGCTCTGATTTGCAGGGACACAGCAGGAGGAGCAGCAAGATACAGGATGGATCCTTGTTCGATCCCTGATCTGTATTTGTGCTCGTGTACCCTAAATTTCAGCTGGCACCTCGTAGATCATCTTTACACACTGAGGAGAAGGCATATCCTCTGCTGAGGGAATCCTAGGAATCAGCCCATGATGGGAAAAATCCAGGCAGTGCTACATTCTATTGGTTCAAACTGGCCTGAGAGAGACAATCCACCTTCCAGTGGCAGTAGTAGTGGCTTTCACAGGTTGCTAGTGATGGAAAGGTCACAAACCAAAAAGTGCTGGTAAGAATGAATTCTGAACATTCAGAAATTATTCATCTAGATGGGTTCTACTCTGCTACCCCAACTAGTATGGAAACATCTCATTCAGTAATAAAAATATTTCATTTTGATAATAGCTGAACTATATAATTCATTAGCAAAATTATATGCTGGATACATGTAATGAAGGTAGTGTGTAAATTCAATATTATCATGCATATTTTATTATGCCATGAAAGCTGAAACAAACAGAACTGGAAAAGTAGAAACCAAATGGATTCACATTATTGAAATGAAACATTCATGCCTTTTCAAAACCAAAGAAGAAAATAGAAATGGTTCATTTAAACATTTGCCTGTCAAAAAGCCCCCAAAAAATACAACTCCTAAAACTGACATCCTCCTGTGAAATGTTTTGATTTTAAAAACTGTTATTCTCTGCTGAGGAAAAAGTGTTCTGCAAAAAAATGTCTGCCTGCTCTCATTGCCAGACACAAGCGATGGAGCATTGCACACACTGTCTTTGAAAATGGAGATCAGTCCTGATGGCAATGCCTTGTTCCCAGCCTCTCCTCTCCCATCTGGAGAGGCAGGCAGAGATGGTAGCCATGTCCTTGTGAGAGGTTGCTCTGAAAATGGTACATCTGGACTGGTCAGGCTGTGCACCCAGCAGGCCCCTTGCAAACAGCACAAGAAGGGATCTGAGCATAATGCAATGGTAAATTAAAATGACTGCAGGTGATAGCATTTTAACTGCTCTGAAAATACCTGGCACTAGGGAGCAGAATCACATCCACTCCAAAACACATTGCTTCCAAGATGTGGAAAGGTCTTTTTCTGCTTCCTGACTTGAAAGCACATTGCACCCTAAGAAAAAGTGATAAAGACATGTGTGTTTTTATGTGATGCTTGTTCAGCCTACTACATACCTGAAAACAGTCTTATCCAGCCATGTCCTATACCAGCCTGATTTTCTCCTTCCCTTGGCTCAATATAGGTAATAACTATATCTAATCAAACATCCACGCTGGCTGTCTGAGAGAAAAAGTTACTTTGCTCCTCCTGAGAGCAAATTTCTCCCAAATTCATCCAGAGAAACAAATTCAACTGAATAAAAATAAGTAGGCGTGCATCTGACAGCTATTTGTAAGAGCTCCATAAATTCACTTATTTCCCATCACTTAGTGCACTTCAGGAACAGTAAAGATGAATGTGCTTTCCTCCCCATCTGAGGGGGCTTGTAGCTATAATTAAGAGGGCATTATTGCTGAAGTCTAATTACATTCTTTAAAGTGTGCTGATAAAAGCAGATGAGGAATTGTTTCAAAGCTTGATTTCACCACTGGTTCTTCCATCCACGCTGAAACCAGTCACCAAATAAATAAAACCTGGTGAGAACAAGTTTCACATGATCGCATTTTTACCACTCTTACCATCAAGAAATGTAATGAGAGGGAGGATCAGAGAAGTTGGCAAGATTTTAAGTGCACTTTTTGTGCAATTGAAGTTTACATTTTGGTGACTTTTTTCCTACTCAAAGAGCTTTTTCATTTCAGTAAGAGTGGTTTACATTAGGGGCTATCTGGGTTCATTTCTTGCTAATTCTCATCTGGCTACTACTACTCCTGAAGTCTTCTTTGACCTCTCTTTTTATTATCTGCAGGTGTGATCAGACTGTAAGTGGTTTGGGACCAGGGCAGTACATCTCCTCACAGCCTTATAGCATGTGAGATATGAAAGCTCTGCCCTCTGACTAAGGTTTCCAGACACAATCAGAGTGTGGTAAGTCCTTTCCACAGCGTTTGCCATCCTCAGATGGAAGAGATTCTGTATGTTTATTTGCTTGAACCCTTATGTTTGCACCCATTGTTCTCAGAAAAGCCCACGGAGTACACTGCAGTTTGCCTATATTTTTACCTTCTCTTTTTTTTTTCCTAATGAAGTGTTTCTTTGACCTTTAAACACTAGTGAAGGCAGATGACAATGTGTACAAAATGCTTGTCTTAATTGTTTTGAGTGACATGACTTCATTATGAAACTTCTTTCAGAAGCTTAATTACTCCCAGTGCTGCATTAACAGCAAGGGGAAGGTATCAAATGAGACAATGAAGGGAGTGCAGTGGTTTTGATCTTATTTTCTGAAATCGGATGATCTCCTGGTCTCACCATTTATTAATACAGATCATTTCCTCCCATTTCTCACAATTGAATTGAGTCACTGTTTGCATGCTGATGGGGCAAATAAGTGGGGAGCTGCGTTCATCACTGCCTGATAATGGATGAGAGCTGCTTGTTCAGAGACAGGCAGCTCCTCTGGAGGCCCTGCGATTTGCCAGAATATATTACATTTTTCCAAGATTATTGCACAGCAGATGATTAATATTGCATGCTCAAATGGCCTTTTCAAGGACTGAGCAGGGAGCGCTGGGGGACTGAGGGAAAGCCTCAGAAGACTAATTTCCTATCTGTACATTGTGATGGAAATGCATAATTGCAAACAGTGCTTTGCAGTATAAAAGGGGAGAGCCGCTGAGCAATGTGTAGCCAGAGGAAATATGTCTGCAGTTAACAAAACCAGCAGAGCCCTGGTGAAATCAATGTGGCTCCACTGGTTTGTATCAAGGGAGAATCTCGCCCAGAAAGATTACTAGGGAGTTGCAGCAGGGCATTATCATAGGTGAAACAGTAGTTTTAGCAGGATGAAGAAATGTAGTCCTTAAATCAAGGACAGCTTCTGATGTGGGCTCTACAGGATTACACAGCTGGAAGGAGGATGCCTAGAAAGGTTAGGTGGTGTCTGCTCTGTGGTAGTAAAGGAGTGTGCTGCATCTCAGTCTGAGTGGGAGGGTGAGGGAGAGCTGCCAGCTCTTTGCTATGGGAGCTTTGTATGGACTGGATGGAGTGCTTCTGTTGGTTTGGGGTGACTGAGAAATGTGTTAAAGGCATGCCTTTAGACTACACTAGCTTCTGTAGTCAGCAGAGAGCTCTGAAAAGCCCCTAGCATGGGGATCTAATACTGCTAGAAGTGCTTTAACAGTGTTGAGTGGTGTAAGTGAGAAAAGGTTGTATAAAGCCTTTCTCAGCTCTTGCCTCTCTGGTGTAGCTTGGGTCATATTCCGGAAGTGTTGGGAAGCAAAGCCTTGCGTAAATGCCCCCACATGACTGAGCTGGGTTTGGATGGACCTTGAGTGAGCTCTGTGATTTTTATGGCTACAGCAGCAGCAGTGTGGCTCCTACCTCTCAGGCACAAGAGCGTGAACCAAATTCAGCTGTGAGCTTAAATAATGTGAGAAAATGTCTAAAATTATTCACCTTCCCCTTCTTTAGCCTTTGCAGGAGCACTTTTGGCAAGCTGTATGTGTCATGACTCAAAATCTTGGGAGTACATCCAAACTGGAAATGCTTCCCTCTCCTTCCACTCAAGTGTCCTCCTAGCTGTGTTCACTTCAGGCAGGTTGTGCTATTCCTGACATGGACAAGTTTTTGATGCCACCTTGTTTTGGCCACTGCTTTCTATGTGTATTTGGCTTTTATTTCTTCCACTCCCTTACTGCTCCAACAGAGGTCCCCTCTAGGACGATACTGCCAATGTTTTCCTACCTGTCAGTGAGAGAAAGAGAGTGTGGGGAGGTGTTGTGCTGGGGGCCAGTCACGGGTGCAAAGGCTGCATACCGTGTGTGCTATCCTGAAAAGATCAGCCATAATCACACTTAATATATAGACCTGGATGAATGTAGATTGTGTCTTCATCAATTTCCTCCTAGCCAGATAGGATCTGATAGCATCTATTCAGCATCATTTATGCTTCACCCAATGCTGCAAGGTCTGAGCTGAATGTAAGGCCACAGAAAGCAGTTCAGCTCTCACACTCCTTGGTTCTGGATTCTCAGGGAAGGGTTGAAAAAGGGCTGCATTCACTCTATGTGCAAGCATATTCTTGTTGGAGCTTTAGTTTGTCCAGTTGTGCACCCATTGCACACTAAGTGTATTTCTACACGGGTCTGCCTAAATATGATCCATATCCCCTCTGGCTTCATGAAAGCATGTTGCCTAAAGCAAAAAAAGTTGCTCAAAATTTTTTGTTAAAAAAACTTGTTGACCTCACTATGTTTGTGAGAAGACTTTCAGAGAGGGTTGGTTTTGGTTTATATTTTTTTCCTTAATTAAAGATTTGCTTTTTAGTCCTGTGTGTTCAATTTTACCATAGAACTATCGGTCTGGAAATCCAATTTCTTATATTTAATGCTTAGATTACTCAGTTGTTTATAGTCCCAGGAAGGATGCTGAAACTTAAACTACTACCAAAAGACTAGAGAAGAAACCAATTTTAGCATATGATGAGTGAAGAAATCTGTGTAGCCTGGGCCCTTTGGCTTCCTGATAGTGTTTTTGTAGAGCTAAGTCTGAAGAGAAATTTTTGTTCCCCTTTTAAAAATCCACACACATAAATTGATCACTCTAAGGCTATTGTGTTGCGTCAGGGGTACGATGGTAATCTGGGAGAAGTGTTGGTTTATTTCCTTGCCATCAATTATCTGGTAAATATTTGGGAACAGTGAGTATTTTCAATAGAAGTTAGGTGAGTGAATGATGGTAGAAAAGGTCATGGCCCAGGTGATTTATCTGCAGGAAATAATTCAGCTGCTTCGTAAAACCACTTCTACATCTGGTCCTTTGATTGCCAAACTATTCATTCTTCCTAATGCATCAGATAAATGCTTATGTGAAGAAACAAAATAAAGAGCTGCTACAGTAGAGCAGAAGGCAGATAATTTAAACATGGAAAAGCTGCGATGTCATGGGAGATGTGCATAAGCATCCCTTTGTTCCTTTGTCCTTCTCCTGGCTGTGGGAACAAGCCAAGCCTTAATAGCAAATGTATTAATTCAGTTTCTAAGTTAGCTATTTGGGTAGAGGTTTTGCACTGTTTTGTGGCTGACCCACAGGATGAAGTCAAAGAGATATTACAATAAAGGGGGAGGGGGGCCATAACACAATTTCCACGGTGGGTCTGTTCTGTGCTGATCAATAAAGAGGCTTCATCAGTGTCAGCCCACTGGCAGTATGGCATCCAACCCTTGCTACAAACTGCTTGTGAGCAGTGCACATTCCTTGGTACTGTATTTACATAGCTTAATGGAGTTTTAAAAGGTCAAAATTCAAGCAGTGTACACTTTGGAGCATTAACTACATAACACAATTGTGTTGCTGCATTCTTAATTGCATCTTCAGAGTATTGGAATTTTTTCTTTTTCTTTTTCTTTTTTTTTTTAAACTGTGGGGCTTTCTGGGATGAAAACCATCCTTTTAAAATTTATGAGTTGCAACAGGGACAATAGACCCTGAAACTGATCTGACAGGAATGCTTTTAAATCTCCATCTTCCTTTGTTTGCAGTGGAGATAGGTGTAAATGCAGTAAATGTCCAACATTACAGTATTAATGAAGTTAAATAGCATTTGCTTCAGAGCTACAGGAAAAGAGGGCAAGGAATGGTGCTAATGGATGATTAAGGACTACAGTTTGATTTTTTGGCACCATAAAGCAACCTCTATTTTAGGTTGGTTATGTTGGTAGCTGGCTGGAACATTTTCTGGCTTGTTTTGGACCAGATCTTGGGACCATAAGACCTTTACCAAGCCCTCAGGCTGTTTACCTCTGAAGGGGAAGGCTCACGCTGGTCCATCACTAGAGGACAGAGCCACACATACTGAGTCACAGTATAAAGGCATCAATTGCTTTAAAGAGCAGGTGTGCAGCATCCTGTGTTTGCTCTGTCTCATCAGGGCATCCTAGAGCTGAGTACACATTGTATGTTAAACCCCAACTATGGGATGTCTTGACCTTTCCAAATGACCATGTCCAGCATGGAGGGCACTGCATACAGCGAAATGAAGCTCAGCTCTATCAAGTTGTTTCTATCAACGTTTTCCCTGGGCCTAAAATATTTGGTGTATGAGCTAGTAATGAATCAGCAGCCCACACAGATAAGACATTAGCTCATATTTGTTCTTGCCAATAATCATTATCCCTGTAATTGATTTCTTTCAGCACAGTCTATGCATAGACCAAGCTGTCAGCTCAGAAAAGTCTGCCATGAAGCCCCTACGGCAAGTCAGCCAGACCCCTGAATTATCCCAGCAGGTCTGATAAGGAGATACAGTGTTGGAGAGGACTTTCTGAGTCATTTATTGCTTTTCCAGTCATCCTCCACCCTCATTGATTCGTGCCGTGCTCAGAGCACAGGTTTCACATAGACAGTTGGTGTTGGTCTTTCTCTGCTGAGCTATTTTCCAAGTAGAAGTGAAAATGTGTGCATTTATTACCAGTTTCTCACCACTTGTTGCTTGCTGTTAAGAGAAACAATTATCTGAGGGATTTGAGTTGTTTATATCTGGTCACTTAGGTCGCTGACAAATGAGCTCTAGGGTTTTGATTGTGTTACTTGGGTAACTGTGGAAGCAAAAGGCTGCTTTGTCCTTCTTCAAGAAATAGAGGCTGGCTCCCCAGTTCAGGCTTTTGACAAACTGTCCAGGATTTTTATGGAGCATCCCTTGCAACTTTGTAATGGTTCTGATGCATAAAATATGTTCCTTAAATGCTTTTTCCTCAGGGAGAAACTGGCTGGGAACAGTCAGGAGAATAAACTGGTTTTGCAATAAGACTCAAAGGATTCCTTGGGCATAGCCATCCTGCTTAATCTCACCATGCTCCTGCAGAGGTGTGTGGCTTCCCTGCGGAGCTCATTGTGTGTTTGCTGTGTCGGGGCTCAGCCACACGATCCAGACAATGCAGCTTATGCAGATACAATGAGCCAGCTCATGGTATGACTCCTGCTGTTGTTCCTTCCTCCTCTTCTCCTTTTTATCTCCTGTTGATAAGGTGGTATATTTTTGCCAAACATGGCAAAATGGTGTTGAGTGAAGCAGGCAGGTCATGCTTCTGGTGAAACACCGAAGCTGACTTTTCAACCAAGACTGGAAGGCACCTACTTCTGCTAATTCTTCCTTCCTCAAATCAGGGTAAAACTCCTCATATCAGTAAGACCACACAGGTGCTGTTAATGCCAAGAATTCTTCAATGCCTCTCCTCTGCAAGCCACACCAGGGAACTGGAATGTCACTTCAAAAACTCTTTTTTTTCTGCTGTCAAGCTGCTGGAGCTTCAAAGCAGTTTCTCACTGCCTGTGCCTTCATGCAGTTTGATGCCTGTGTTTTTAGGGTTCATACATTAATGTTTGTTTCAGGCAGTCTGCAAGAGCTCATTCCACACAGGGCAAAACCCTCTAAGAAATATAAGACCTTTAGTTACTCTGGCTTAATTCCGTTCAAAACAATTCTAACGAGACAAGATAAGAGAAATCATTAGTTCTTTGGGTTCATGAGACGGCAGGAATTAAGAGAAGTTGCTCTGCTGCCTGTGAACCAGTGAACACAGACCACTAGAGAGGGGTAGGGGTAAGAAATGAGCTTTTCTGAGCCGTCCTCGGGGAAGAATTATTTTCTACATGCAAAATACAAAATATCTTTCTCTTGGTACTTCTGAAAATGACTAGTGGAATGAATTAATGCAATGTCATGAAGGGCAAGAGTGAAGTGAAACACATGTTCTCAAATCCCCTTTCAGCAACTTCTTGGAGATCATAAAATGCTGAAACTCCAGAGCCTCTTAATGCCAACTTCAGCTTCAAAACCACCCCTATTTTGACACCTAAAATGTTGGGTTCCTGCCATCATCTTGCTGTGTTTGTGACCTGTCATCGTGTCTGGAGGAAATAGCACACTTCTTTCTAGAGGCTGCATTTAATCTGCTCTCTAAAGGTGTGTTTTTAGCCATTAACCTCTACTCTCTGATCAGAACTCTTCAAAAAGAGCCTTATTTTTTAATCAATGGTTTGCTCCAAGGACAGGAGGAGTTTAAATTGTGAATTTATGCTGTTCCTAGATGTCTCCATGCCATCTCCCCTGAAACTAAAGTAGCGGGTCTGAGTCATCCTTGAAGTATTCCAGTTTTACGCTGAAATGAGTTGGATACACATGATAAAAATGCAGTAATGCAACAGTGAATCACCTCAGAAAAAACTTGGGGTTTTAGCATCCACTTCTGCAATGCTCCATGGAGTACATGGCTAATTAAACTATGGGTTCCATTGCTGCCTCAAATTAATTTTCAGCACTGCAGGAAGGATAACTTCCTCCTGGTTTTTCTTGGGATAGCAAGGAAGCAGAAAAGTAAAGGTTCAGTGTTGTCCTTATTTATTTTTAATATTTTCCCTGTGATTCAGTATCTGAGACACTGGATGTTTCCATGAGAACTATGATTCTTTGACAGGTTTATTCAATATTGCCATTTATTTGTTTAGGCTGAGAGATCTGATCTTACAATATCTAATGTTGCAGTGAAGTTCTTGCAGAGAGTTTATAAAATGGAAATTCCTCCCCCTGTTAAAGGAATTCTGCTTTCTTTGGAGAAAATGACAGGCACATCTCAATGTCTTCTTTTATCAATGCCTATTGAAAACTGTGCAATGGTTCCATATTCTGAATATTGTTCTTTCTGGTCTGCAGAGGTTAAGGGAGTGATCAGCAGCTATCACATTACCAGAAGGTATTAAAAATATGGAAGATGATGAGAAGGGCTCAATGTAACTACTAGCAGCATATAAAAATGAATAATGTGCAGCTTAACAGTTTTGATGCTGCTTCTCTTTGCCTTTTCTATGAAAGATACAGCAATCCTCTGCCTTGCCAGTCACTCCTCTCATCTACCCCAGCTCACTGTTATTTGTCCTCTTGGTATCAGCCTCCATTCCCAGCCTCTCCCACAACATCCTGACTTCCAGTAAAATAGGGGAAGGGAAAAAGAAGGAAAAAAATACCAAAACCAGCCTAAAAAAATCCCCAGAGTTTGGGGAAAATATCAGAGCTCCCTGTGCTCCCAACATGCAGAGAGAGAAGGTTGCTTAGGGTCTTATGTACAAGCTGTGCTAGTTCAAAGATGCTCACGTGTCCAGTCTAGGAAGAACATTGATTTAAGTCTCTGCCTCTGAAGAACAAAGATGATGAAAAATTCAATGCAAAATGGCTGGCAAATGCAGCGAAATACCACTTGATGAATCACCAGCAAATCCACCAGTATCACAAGCCTCTAGCAAAAGTGACAGCAGATAGTTTATCCCCAATGGCACAAAAATTATGGATGTGGTATTCATAACATCTCTGAGTAAGTAGTCTCGAGACTGGTCAATATGGAAAAAATACGAGCAGTAACTTGTTAAATCACTGCACTAAATATTTATTTATTAGCTTGACAAAATGGATTAGGCGGTGTGCATAGATGGCACAGAGCATACTGTCCTTGCTGTTCAGCTTAAGGGAGACACAGGAAGGTTACTTGGGTTAGAAACCAGGTCAAGCAATCAGCCAAGGAGCTGGGAACAACAACATTATGTGCTGTCAGACCAAATCTAACCTGCTAAAAATACAAGAAGGGCAGGCAGTGATCTTGCCCGCTAGTTCAGTGCCTCTGTTGTTGCTGAAACCCTTTATCTCATTGAAAATATGTGTTTTTTTCAAAAATATAAACAGAACCCAATCCTGTAGAGGAGAACAAGCTCTAAAAGAAATCCAGCTATTATATTGGGAAATGTTAAGGAACCTTAGTTGAGATAGCACAGAGTGAAGATTTCTATACCAAGCTGAGATACCACCAGTGACAACAGTCAATGTGTTACCCAGAGTTTTATACTGTATTTTAGCAAACTTTTTTTTAGTAGAAAATGTACAAATATGTTCCTTCTCTCTGAGTAACAGAAACAAATTATTTTAAGGGTTAATATGATCTCAGGTTGGGGTTTTTTTGGTGTTTTGTTTTGTTTTTCTCTGAGGAGGCCTATTTGAATAACATTCATGACGGGGATTTGTTTTAATAGACATATTCAACTCTTTAGACCTGGGAATACCTCTGAAGTCTTCAGCTTCAATTTGGCCATCTTCAAGTCTATGTTGAGAGAGGAACATAATTGTGAAAACAGGCTTTGCAAACCCTCTCAATCTTGGTTTTTTGCCCAGTGATACATTGGAGGACTTGGCTATGTGAATGCATATGTTCTGGAACATCAGAGATGAAGGGAAATGGAAATCAGCACGGCATTTTTCCTTCCCTTCAAAGCCACTGCCATAATATGATCTCCATTTGCTGTCATGCCAGTCAGTGTGTGTAGGATGTGTCTAGCCTTCTTCAGGTCTGAGGAAGGCGTCATCCACAGGAGCTATCAAGGCTCAGCTTCTCAGATTTGCAGGGAACTGAATTTGATGGATCAGTAATCTCATCTGCTTTAATCCCATTTGCTTTTGCCCCACTAGAAGCATCAATGAGCTAAAATGTCCCTGACCTGTCAGCTGTGGAGTCACCTCTGTAGCTGGTATAGATGAACTAGATAGCACAGAAGAAGGCTGCTGGGGCAGTCTTTTGGTGTTTTCTTCCTGTCTCACTAAAGTGTTTGAAAAATACTGAAATTTCCCACAGAACCTATCCGACAAAAAACTGCTGTTTTCATGTGGATTTATCCTTTGGATCCTGAGCCAATATTCACACAAAGTGCTCATTCTATGTGTGTGTGGATGGTAGAGAATGCTGCTTTAAGACAAGAAGAAAAAGCAGTGGATGGATAGATGGAATTTTAAGGGTTTTTTCCCCAACAGGAAAGAAATAATCTTTATTTTGGTTATATTTTCTTCGAAAAAACCTCACACTTTTTAAACTCAAAAAATTCCTTTCTGTAATTTTTGGGCCTCCTTGTACCTTAAGTTTACCAGCATATTGAAGGATGGAGACTTTCAAGTGTCTGGAAGCTGAGACTACTTTTCAGTGAAGTCACCAGGAGCTTCATGACTAATTTTAGTAGGGAGGGGGAAGGTGAGCAATCCTTGCCACCTGACAACAGACAGGAAGCTAAATACCTCTACATTTGCTCATCTGCTGACAATTCAAGAGTATATTGCTATCTTTAAATAAATAACATAAAAGGTCACCTCTAGACTTGCCTCTGAAAACAGAAGGAAAGGGGAAAGTTGCAAAAAGTTTCCATGACTGCTCTGTTTTTACTTCTAGTTTTTTGCTTGGAAAAACTATCCACCACTTTGTTGTTTGTTCTCCATCCTGTGCCGCTTCTGTCCTCATCCTTCACTCACATACCTGTGTGTGACTAAAGGTCTCTGGTCCTTTGTGATCCAGCTCTTTAAACCACTGAAGTGCTGAGTGGAACAGACCTCTCGAGGTTATCCAGTCTCACCTCTCACTTTCTCCTCAAACAACATTTGTCTTTAGGAGCATCAATCTTCTTTACTGAGTGACAGCATCTTATGAAAAATCCAGGATATCTGCAGCTTTGTGACCCTTCCAATTTAAAGCCTGTTCCTCTTCCTCATCTCCTCTACTTTCCTGTGGCTATGGCAGGTTGCCAAGCCTTTCAGCAGGATACTTCTACATTTTGTTTTTTCCCTCTGTTCCTTTCCCCTCCCACTGAGTTGTCCAACTCCCTGTAAATTTGAAAGTCTTACCATCTCTTCTCTCCTTTACAAGTTAATGTGGCCCTGTTGGGCACACTTGGAAAAAGCTGATAATCAAATACAACAGAAGATGGAAGTGCTTTGTTTGTCATAGTGCTGGATCACTCTACAATAAAAAATCATTATCCCCTGAGTCATTCAATACACATTCTTTGAGTAACATATGCCAAGGCTGAAGTGCTTGGTGACTACGGCCATAAATAGAGGGTGAGAAATATTGCTTGTTCTTTCTACCCATCTCAGATTATAGGACAGCCCCACCATGAGCTTTCTTTGGCTTGAAATGCCTGCCTCTTCCCTCTGCTGAGGAAGACAGAGCCAGGGAGAACAGACTGCAGCATGTGGGAAGCAGAAGGCCACGGGGAAAAATGCACTTGCTGCAGCTGCTGCTGCTGAGTTATTGACGGTGGACAAGCGCTGTTGAAACACGTAGGACAGACATGGAGAGAGGTGGAAAGGGGGAAAGTGTGCTGAGAAGGTAGGCCTGGGGAAAGAGCCCAAAACAAAAGGAGTGGGGGTCTCCTCTGCCAGGGAGATGTGGTGCTGCTGGGCTTCCAGACAGAGCACGATGGCTAAGACAGCAGCGGAAATATTCATTAAAATGACTGTTTTAGCTTTTTGGACAATTAGTCCAATAATTATGCCACTTATTTATTATAATAGCCTCCAGTTAATGGATGCTCTGCAAAGGAATTAATGTCTCCAAATTATTTTAGAAATACCCCGAAAATGCCATGCTTTTAAATAATAATGCAGAACGTCTCTGTAGGATGTTTAAATAAGTTGCAGATTGCTGTGTCAGGGCACCCTGCTACTCAGACATGCTGACCACTGTCCCAAAGCCACACTTACTCCTCAGAAAGTCAAACACACATTAAGGAAACATCTCTTGCTGTGGGGCTGGGGGCAGGACCTCAAAGCTGCCGTGTGCACTACCAGAGCAGGGGTACTCTGCAGTTCTGTAGCAAGCTCTGTACACCCACCCAGGCCCTGCTTGAGCTTTGCTTCCATCAACAGCAGGGTAATACCTCTCCTGCCTCAGCCTTGGCTTGGTTTGTGCCCTGCCTGTTTGTCAGACAGAGATGGTGCCTTTGCCTACAGGCTATTTATGATCTGCTCAGCACAGTCTGTCAGAGGCAGTTAAGATACCTTCACCTAAGCAAATGCTACTTGCTATTGCCTTGTTATAAAACAAAGGTCATTTGAACTGAAAATACCTCTGCTCCTAACAAGAGTGGGGGGGAGTTCTGTTTAGCTGGCTGCTGAAGCAGCACAGGAGCCATGGGAGTGGGGAAGGGAGCAGAAGCTGGAAGCTAAACACAGCTATTGCCAGAGCACAGATGATGTTGACTGAGTTTGCATGGATAAAACAAGCAATCTCTCCAACCCTCAGTCTAGGTTTCAGCTGGCTTATCCAAGGCTCCATGTGGAGCAGCGCAGCTGTGTGACCTTGCCTGATTTCACTAATTGCCATTAAGATATGATAAAACCCATGCGCTAAATTATATGTAAGATGAGAGAAAGAGCAGGTCCAAGGATTCAAAATGAAAAGTACAACCTTGACAAAGGCATAAAACTATGGAAAAAGCATGGAAGAAAATGGCAATTGGGCAATGTCAAGCATCACCCTTCTTTCATGCAGCAACACAACCAACCATTTCCCTACCCACTGTGCTGGAAGGGATGTAGCAGTTTCCCTGTTGGGGTGGTGAACGTGTCCATGTTTATCCATGCTAAACAGCCAGAAGCATGGCTACTTCTGGACTTGCTTCATTCCCCCACCCCACTGCCCTGACTGCACTGGTTTCATTTTGTAATCAAACTAAATCCCATTTCCAGCTCCTTCTTCATGCTGACACAGCAGAGAGAAAGGAGTGGTCCAGCAGTGGTTGGTTAGTGCCACACTGCTCCTTTCAGATACCCATAGCCTCAGCATGGTGAATATAAAACTCCTCTGACACAGCCAGGACTCTGTGAATCCTAACTCCAACAGCTACAGAAGTACTCAAGCCACGCTTCCCAGACAAGTGATTTGCACTGATTTGCATGGAGTAAATCAGCTGTACACCTAAAGCTGCAGTATTTAATACCTCCATTAACTGCCTTTATATCAAAGGGGCAGGAAGGAGCCTATCTTTATGTGTGCCTTGGTTTTGTGACACTATGCTATATTTTTAAAGAAGGACAAGATGTTCTGTTCTACAAAGCAGTGCCTACTGAACAATATGAACTAGCCAGGCACTTAAAATTGTAATGGTGGCTAACCTCTAATGGACTGAAAAATGTGTAAACCTGACAAATCCCATAAAATTAAGATAATTATGCCTTCTGTATCAGGTATTTTTTGAACATGAACAATGTGTGTTCAAGAAGAATAAAGATTCACTGAAGCTACAGGAGAAATAATGGCAGCTAGTATTCATGGGGCTGTAACAAAATATTGTTTACAGATCACCACTGGTCGTGAAATTATCTCTACTGGAGAAACTTGATGTAGTCTAGAGGAAAGATTGAAGGAGCATAAAACATGTAATATTGTAGTTACAAGGCACATAAAATCTTATTGGATCTGTGATAAATATTTGTGCCTGAGCAATTTTACACTTTACAAACTGCTTTCCCTGGAGGATGGTTAAAGTATACAAGGACACCCTATTTATCCATTTCAAAATAATGGGCTACCACCCTATGATGAGGGTACAATATACCTGTTCTCAAAAATGTCCAATTAATTGTTCAGTTTTGTATTGAAAAAAAAAATTTTAATTATTAAAGCTGCTTTCAATAGATAGGGGTATCATCTCTTGGGCTGCATTAATAAAGGCAGAAGATGTCCCTAAAGTGATGCTGGTTTGGAATTGAAACCATATATTAAACTCCCCATGTGGGATGAGGAGTCCACAATGCAGAGTTAAATGGAAGCTCTGCATTCAGCTGCTGTACAACATTTGGAATTTTTCTGTGGGACTTGGAAGAGGCTGTGCTGTATATTTTAAAAGGGTTTAGAAAAAAATGCAGGCAGGTACTTTGTGAAATTTGTGGATGGGGAAGAAGGGCATTTGAAGATGAAGATAAGATTCCCTAAGCTGCAATGAACTGTTTTCTGCAATCTTGTATTTTAAAATCCATAAGGACCTCACATGGACAAGTTTGTTTTTTTCCTTTTGACTTGGCCTTTTATGCATTTGCACTGATAATTCCTTAGGCATTTTTCTGTTGTTCTTCATTGATTACTCCTGGGTGTAGCCTTTTTCCCCTTGGGAAGAAGTCACCACCTTTTTCCATGCATGGAAGGAATTTAAAATACTAAAACTAAAATAAATCTTCAGTGTGAAAGAGATTACTTTCTCTTTTCCCACATCACTTTCTGTTTAAATCTCAAGCCTGCTCCTAGCTCAACTCTCCAAAGAAGAGTTTACGTTAACCTTTTCTTAATAGCATTTTATTTGTCAACTTCCTCTTTATTCACTAACCAGCATGGAGGTTTATCCCTTGCTCTTAAAAACAAGTATTTCCACCATTCCTCACAGAAGTGCTCGCTAATTACCAGGTCAAATAGTCTCAGGATGTGGTTTGGTGTTCTCATTGAGTCATCCATGTGTTTTCTGAAGAACTGATTCAGAGAAAGCAGAAAAGGATGCCAAGTCACCACAATTATACTGGGGAGAGCTAATACCTCTGAGCCTGGTGCAAATCTCTGTGCTGCTGAACAGCTGACTGATAGCATGTGAAAAAACAGAGAGATGGTTTAAAATTGTGTCCACCGTTGTGCAGATTTGGTGTAGGGCTTGTTCTGTGTGATACATAGGAAATGCTAGTAGTGCCTCTCTGAACAAAAGAAACCTTCTATCCATCTTTTAGGGTGGTAGGGCGTAATATTTAAAGGAACTGCTGTGTCTGCATTGCTTCATGCTGGATGGGGACTGGGACACAATATTAGAGGGAAGGTGTTTCTGTTCCAGGAGCAAAGTCTCAAGGTAATGGTCAGCAGCTAAATACCTACCAAAATGGGGGCAGTGGAAAGAGGAAGAGGCAGGCTGCCCTGGATCACTTGCAGAGCAGTTCCATATAATGTATTGGTATATGCATGTACGCTTGCTTGCACCCCTGGAGCTGTTTTGAGGTTTAGAGCAGAATATTTTTTATTATGGACTAAGTGCCACCACACATGTATCCTGCCTCACATAAATCTGAAACTGGGCAATGTAGTGAGAGTATTAAAGTAACCCGGCCCTAACCAGAATGATCAAAAGCAGATGGCTTTGACTAGGTTGCTTTTCAGAGTCATTGGTGGGCACAGGGCAGTTTTACCCATCTGCTGCAGTCGGGTGATTTGGACAGTGAACATGTTTGGAGAGCTAAATGCCAGGGTAGGAAGCTCAGTGCCACATAGTTGTAAATAACTTCCCAGTATTTCATATGATTAAACATCTTTAACTGGTTGATCACTTCCCATTAGTTATCTGGCTAGGACTGAGATTAAATTAAAGTCTTGCAACCTACTGGGACTGCTCTCACAACTACACAAGCTTACAAGCAATTTGGCTACCAGGCCACTCTAGGCAGCTCATGGAGGAAGAGAGTTAAAGTCAATTATCTGCCCTCTTACCCATTTAATTTCTGTAATGGTGACTTAAACAGACAAACAAAGGTGTCTGCAGGTAAAGCTGAAAATCTAGATTGAATGATGAGACCTGCAGCACACTAAATGGTTTTTATTTTTTGATGCATTTGTGTGATGCATCATAGTCCTGATATTTTTCATTTCTTTACCTGTATTGACATACCACTGGGGTAAGTCCTTGCCTCTAGCTGCTCCAGATGCACATTTAAATTAACAATTTTTCTGCTATCTTCATAATCAGAAAAAAAAGTAGCCAGAAAGATAAACAGGAGATGTCTAATCACATCTAACAACAGTCATCACTCTCTCTTTCCTGATCTCTGGTAGCCTGAGGAAATAGCAACTGTGGTTTGCATCATGTCCTGAAAGTCATCAAATCCATATCCACTACAAGGTGATGCAAAATGCTGGCAAATCTATTCCCAGCAAGCAACCAGAGTACAGGCTGAAAGCCCCTGAAAACTGCAGCCTGTGTAAGGAAGTAGTTCCTTCCTGCATCCCAGTTATCAAGAGCAGGAAGCAGGCTGGTATCACCTCTCCAAGGTTTGACTTGTGTCTCTATTTGTGCTTTGTCACATGTCTATATTTCTTGCAGAGAAAAGCATCAAAATCTGAATTCCCCATATTGCCATGTTTATTAATTCCATTCATTTTTTGTAAGGCAGGAAATATTAAGGTTTAAGCTCAAAGGAAAATGTGATTTTTCAGTTTAAATGCCTGCTTTGAGTTAAGATCAAAAACAGACTGCTAGACCCACCTTTCATCTGTACAAAATGCTTTTTTTGTCAGCCTCCTTAATGTATTTGATGCAGTGTTTTCTGTGCATTGGCTTCAGCAGGAGAAGGCTGTGTTTTTGCAGGGTGCAAAACCAGTTTGCTCTTTTGATTTATAGTGCGGAGACAGATGTGTATCAATCTGTTCTTCAGCTACTAAAGTGAATATTCTGAATCAGCTGCTACAGGGAGGGAAAAGCCAGGGCTAAATCCTGGGTCTGTACCTGAGCTCCAATGCAGTCAGTAAAGCAGTGCAGATTGCTGTTGAGTGGGGGCTGATGCCTACTCCTTAAACTGTGCAAAACCAAAAGCTGAAATGCAGGAAGGAAGGGCTGGGTTTCTTGGAAGCATCCTTGCTCAACTCACATCTCTAAGGCATCACTGAGGACCGGTTCTGGCAGATATTTGAATTCTTGGAGGGTGGGCTGCTTACCATCCTCCCAATACTTCCCAGTCTGGAAAGCAGGCAAAGTGTCTGCCGAAAATGGGGAGAAAAAGGGTGCCATCTGAAGCTGCCCAGCTGCTGCAGCAATGCTCTGGTTCACTGTGTGTGCAGCTCCAGCAAGTATTGCCCTCCTGGGTGTTTGAGCACAGGACATCTGTAGTTCCTGCACACCCTGGCCACCTTGTAGGCAGCCAAGAGGTCACCCATGCAAGCATCTTTGTGATGTCTGGGCCAGCCAGGGTGAAGGCATGGGGTCCAAGAGGGGCACATTTGTTCAACCCACCATGCTCTGGTGTTGTGGAGCTGGGAAAAGATGCTGTTCAGGAAGGCATTGCTGAAGAGACATTGCCTTCCCCCAAGCTGTCAGGCAAAATGCCCCTTAAGGTTGCAGCTCCTTGATGAGATTGTCACAGAGGCTCATCAGAATTATACAGCTAAACTAAAGTCTGGCTAAGCTTTATTGCTTCTTCTACTCATGCTCTTTCTGAAAGTTTTATTGAAGGGAAGGGCAAATATGAAAACAATAATGTACAGTTATTGAATTGTGACTGTTGCTATTATGATCCCACGTGTAGGTCATCATTCTGTTTTGTTAGCACTTTTCTGGGAAATTGCTTTGATGAGTTTAACTTTGTAGGCAATGTTATAAACAAGGTGATTGGACATCTTGTCCTGAGCATTTCTCTTTCCTGGACAGGAGAAAAGAGTGATATGGAAACACAGCAAGAAAACATGTTGGAAGCAAGTGACTGAGATTTCTTCCCTGTAGAATAACGTTTCCACCTGTAATCATTAAGCAGCATATGAGCATTTTCCTTAGTGCCTTACAAAATTAAAGAGGGATATTTTCATCCATGTTACTGGTAAGAATAAAGGGAGAGATGATCAGAGCCACCAACTTTTGAGAACACCTACAACAAGCATGCTGGGAAGACAGAAAACCTGTCACAAAGTCTCATGTAAGAGACAAGCCATGCTTAATCAAAGCTGACACAAAATCAAGACTTTTCAAGGCATACCTGCAGTAAAAGATAAGTATTCAGACACTGTCAGTCTCTGCAAACATCTCCTGCTGCCACCAGGTAAAAAAAAAAAAAAAAAAAGATCCTCATCAGTAATATGTGGTTTTCATTCCACTGTATATGTCACCAAACCAGCCTTCCTCAAAACTTGGCTGCAGAAATTTCTGAGGTAGTGAACTATCCAGACCTTTGGTTTCACAATACCATCTCCAGGGAAAAGCCACACAAAGGTGGGCAGCCAGGGAGAAACAAGGTTAGGAAGTGGTGAGACACCAGAGCACAATTTAATAATACAGAGAAGGTCAAATTTTATCCTTTTTTTTTTTTTTTCCCTGAAAGGAAATCAGAATTTCTTAATATTCACCCCAATAGATTTCTGCAGCACCACTGAAAAAAAGTTAGCAAGAAAATAATGTGTCCACAGTTTTGAATGATTTTGAGAAGAAAGGCTGGAGAGTAAACAGGGAACTCATCTAAAGACTGAAGACAGTAAATATAAGCAGTGGTAGGCTGTGGGGCAGAGGTGAAATAACCACTAGAAACGTTTATTCTTTTTGGTCAAGTTGCTTCTGAAAACACAGCCTGAGTGCTTTAGTGTTGCCCATTCCTGGCTTAAAATCAACAGATTGACAGAGTGCCACTTTTGGCTTAATAAAGTACATGGACTGATCAAAATGCTTATTTTAAAATACTCTATTTAATGATTGTTTCACATGCCACATGCTGGGTAATAACAGGAGAAGGCTCAATTGTTTTAAAAAAAACAAATAAATGGACAAAAAAACCCCCCTTTTGGCTATGAAAAGAGCAGTTTGTGAGACTGCTACAGATGTAGCTATGTTTTAGCTCTGTGCTCCCAGACTCATCACTTAGTGCTTTCTCCAAACTGTAGCATAGCCAGTGCTGCTTTAGCCAAGATGTTTGCTGGAGACCACATCTTCCCTTTAATGACATGGTGGGGACAGTGTCTTTAGTGGTGATTTCATGTGTCTGTAGGCTTACCCAGTTTAAGTACATTCTTATTAGGGAATTCTTAAATTTTCCAGAGCTATGTGCAAAAGACAGACTTCTCAGCAGTAAAAAGTAAGAAAATACTTTCTATTTCTTTCTGTTTCTTCTGCTGCTTCATTACTGTCTTGTTTTCCAAAGAAACTCTCTGTCTGCTGCTATCTTCTCCTGCCTTGGGTCTCACATATAGGATTGTCCTGCTGGCAACATATTTTGGCAACTGCTACCAAAGAAACAGTTCAAATCTGCTTTGCATTTTGTCTCTGGGAAAAGAAGGGAAAAAAAAAAAAAAGTTATTTTGCAGCCTTTTTGTCCACAGTTAATTCTGCAGAATTGGATGATACAATGAAGGTGTCCAAGTCCAGCTGAATATTGGCTGCCTGTACCTGAGAGTGATGCCACCTCAGTCACTTGGCTCCTCAAACTCCTTTTGACTATAATAGCTCACTGGCCAGATTCTCAAAGTGATTCTGTTCTTTGAAAAAGAGACTTGATAAGCTTTTAGCACATTAAAGTGCAAAAGCACCTGATGCTTTTTATACTTCTTCAGAAGCTTCACTTCCTTTCTTTCAAAGTATTTGTTTCTCAAAAGGAATTTAAAGATAGTATAATGCGTAATTTGTGTGATTCATAAATCCACATTTTGTAATTATTTCTACAAAAGCCTGAGATGCTGGATATGGGGATGTGCTGAGCAGCATTCAGCTAGCTTCTTTTCTAATACTCAGATGCGAGGTCTCGTGTGTTGCTTGGGGAAAGAAGCATTTGGTGGCCATCCTTTGAGAAAATAGAGCTCTTTCCTCTTTATGAGCTGGAATGGGAAAGTTGGTCATTTCTTTGCACAAACAGGCCAAGTGACCTGGGATTCTGCCATGCAGTCTCTGCTGATGGCTTCATTTTAGACCCAGCATCTAAGAAAGGTTTAAAGTTCATTCCTTTTTTTAAAACTTAATTACTGTGAATAGTTACACAACACTTAACCCTTGAATAACAATGATCAATGCATTTTGTACTTTCTTCCTCCTTAGATATTTTACCGTGCCTTTTTTAACTTCAAGAAGTTGTTTGTGCCATTTTACTCCCCCAGGGCAGATGTCTATCTGTTTTCATATTCTGAAAATATATGATCAAAGCAATTTCAGAAATAATGCAGAAATTTATTACATACTTGCTTTTAAACAAGGATTTGTAAATGCAGTTTATAAATAGAATCTGGAATAAAGATTTCTAAACAGCAATGCCTCTGCTAATGTGAAGAATCGCTCCTGCCCAAGAGGAGACCTATAGACTCATAAACAAGTTCTAGTGTGGGCTAAATGTTCTTTCTGTCTTACCCACCTTTTTCTGCCAAGAAAGTTGTGCCCACAGGACGGCACAACAATAGATTGGGGGAATGTTGTTTTCATTCCTCTGGTAAAGAAAATCTTACAGTAAGGAGGTATGTATCAGTAATTTTTGCCATACAGCAGTTGTAAGCTTTCATTGCTAGACTGTATCCTTTGCTGGTCTTTAACTTGACCTAACACTGTCTGTACATGGCTTTCTAA
Organism: Pycnonotus jocosus; assembly: GCA_013400435.1. Classification (NCBI taxonomy): domain Eukaryota; kingdom Metazoa; phylum Chordata; class Aves; order Passeriformes; family Pycnonotidae; genus Pycnonotus; species Pycnonotus jocosus. The sequence goes on along the minus strand of VWYP01017663.1, from coordinate 613,064 downwards.
GCTGTGATATTGTTATTAAACAACTCCAAGTCCCACTCTTTGCTGTCTCCATTCATAAACTTGCACCTCTGTTCTACGCTGTATGAACAAGCATGAACTTATCTATAGACTTGCAGCAAAATTCGGTAGGATGTTCCCTGGAGTCTCCTAAGCTGCCTCTGTTTTAGCAGTGTACCTTTCAAATGAGAGTGTGGGGTTTGTGATCCACAGCCTTGCCCTCAGCTGGCTTCTAGACTTCCCCCCACCCCTAGCAGAGAGCTTATTGAAGCCACGGGCTGTCAGGCTCAATTATTTGCACAGCATCTTAATAGGACTTGCTGTTTTCCTAAAAAAAAAAACCCCAACAACACACCACTAACAAAAAAAATGCCACTAGGGTCAATTGTCCTTTCTTTAAAATTGGTTTTATGGAATTCATCTCTCCCTGGGAGATTTGAGGCACTCCTGGAACTACTGCATAATCAACTCATGTCTTCTCTGGGGACTACACTGCTATGAAATCAAATAATGTTGTAATCTCGATGTGAAAACCAACTTCAGTCAGCACCTTTGATCTCAAAGGTTTGAGAGTGTCACTGAAAGAATTACTTTGAGCCTGATAGTCTTCCAATCAAATTGCAGCAAGTATTGACTATGATCTTTCCCAAACCTGCAACCCAAGCAAGAAAGGGTCTGGGCAGGTCTTAATGAGAGGCTGCAAAAAAAGGACTCACATGACATGAGAGAGGTATTTTAGGAGCTATTGCTTTCCTCAAGGGCTTTCCATAGTTGTAGCACTGCAGTGTGGTTTAGTAAGTGCAGAGCTAAAGGGATTACTGGTTGCACTGCTGGATGTAACTATGGTCCAGATCCTTTGTGCCCTACAGCTGTCCTGTGGCCTTATTTAGAGAAGCTAACTGGCAACTTTTCACTCAAAACAAGACTTTCTGTGTGAAATGAGCTTTCAATGGAAAGGCATCATTCTTGTTTCCCTGCTTTTTGGAAACAGACCTTACAGAAAAACAAGATAGGGGAAAATGCATTTTTTTATTGCTTTGGTCAGTCTTTTCTGTTTCCAGTTTCATTTTTCATTGGTAACAAAGAAGGCTGTTTTCACTGGCATTTTTTAAGATGAAAAACATTCCTATGAAAAATAATTGGTGTTTTTCAACTGCCTCCATATGAGAGCCCTATAAACTCTAATCCTGCAGCTGGGGCTATTAACCCATACTTCTGTAGCCTAGCAAAGCTGTACTGAAATCAATGGAGCAGAGCACAACTGGCAGCAAGAATAGTTATAAGATCAGTGGCCAATTAGGCAAAAAGACAGCTCAAGACTGTTATGATAGTGGGAGCTAAAACATTGTCTTCTTAGGTAACAGAGATAAATCACTGAAAACAAATCCACATGGCTTTGTAGAAAGGCACCAAATAAGAGTTCTACAATATGGTAGTGGATCAGTTGGGAAAAAAAAATGTCTTTTTGACAATGTTTTGCAGTAGTTTCTTAAATTATTATATCTAGAGAACAGAAATACACCACAGCTTTTTGTACTCAAGTTAATATTGGGGTGAGGAAAATGTTTGGTTTTCATCTCTACCAGTTTTACTGCATACTGTAATTGCATCTTGTGCTGTACCAAGGGACACATTCAGCCTGCCTTGCCAACTTGCTTCCACTGAAGTTAAGGGAAACTTTATTTGATTATCATGCCATAGAGAGGAGAACATTTTCATGCAATGCCTGTGCTTCAGCCACTTCCTTTTAAGTAGTTCTTTGCAAGTAGCTAATGATAATGATAATTTCATAATTTCTTTATGATTATACTTTCCTGTAGAAAGAAAGGCTAGATGGCCATGCAGTTCATCTGTTTTCTTTCTCTCCAAAATTTCTGGACCTTTTTGACTGCTCCTAAGCAAATCTGACTGGCGACAGAATTTTAATTTTCTACAGGGCCTGTGGAAGGAGGCAACTGGTTTCACTGGAAACATCTCAATAAGGGTGATTTGAGGGTGAGCTGACACTTTGTCAGTCACCACAGCCACTGCACAGGAGGGAGCCACCAAAAACAACCTGTGTGAAAAGCCCCATTTACAACTTGTGTTTTCTTGGGTACCAAAGCCAGAGTGCTCTCAGATGCAGAAGCATTAGACAAGGCTTTGGCAATTTCATGCCCACAGACATTACAGCAGATGCTTACAGGATGCAGGAAACTGTGTTGCAGTGAGTTTTGGGGCTCTCTTGGGTTACAGTTGAAAGAACAAGTACTTTCCATGCATAAAAAAAAAAAAAAAAAAAAAAAAAGAGAGAGGGAAAAAAGGCAGTGANAAAGAAAAAAAAAAGAGAGAGAGGGAAAAAAGGTCAAGTTATGAAGCTTAGAAAGCGATCAGTAATTCATTAGTGGAGCTCTAAGTGTTATTAGTGCTGAAGAAGTCACGATCTACTCACAGATAGTCTGCAAGTACAAAGAGATGAAATACACCAGATAATTTATCTGTTCTATGGGAATTGCTTTGTTCTAGCCATTATTTTTGCTGTATAATTTCTTTCTCTATAATTTACTTTCCCTTTCATATTGTTTCTTTATTTTTAAGATCATTTTGTATTTGTCTTTTATTTCCTCATTTAATTATGTGCATAAAAATAATAAAATACTGAAATGTTTAAACAACTCATTAAAATCTACTTGTAATCCTCTGTCTGGGACAAAAACTGCTGCTGTGTTCAATAGCCCAGAATACTGTAGCTTTATCAATCTTCTAAAAATCTTGTAAATCACTACAATGGGCTGTCTCTAATTTCTTGTAAATCAACGAAATCGCAAACTGGATCTCTCAAGGAGATTGTCCAGGCACGTTTAAATGTCGGTACAGCTTCTGTCTTCATCCACTCCTGTGGTACAAAGCCTTTACTCTATAATCGCTGCTACACACACAGCCTGGAGTTCCACTGAATTATTGGAAGGTGAGAGTGAGGCTTTCAGAGACAGGATTTTCATGCTTATAAATTTTATTGGTGTCATCTTGTTCAAAAGATATATGTAGGTCTCCTACAATATCTGTGACATCCATATCCTGCCTTATAATCACACTGTGCCACAACCATCACAATGATTAAAGAGATTACTTCTTTTTTCCCTTGTGTGGCGAGATTAGGGAAGTTCAGTTAAATGGGAGAAGAGCAGTGAAGGAGAGCAGTCCTATATCATGATCAGCTCCAGGGAGAGGTTTTTAGAGGAAGCCTCCCTGTGCCCCTGAGCACTCAAGGAGCAGCATTTTCAAGTCATGAGAGAGTGTGGGCATCTGCCTCCCACCCCTCTTTTGGGAGAGCTTAGGACTGGGTCCTGCTTTTGAAGCAGATTTTGTCCTGCAAAAAAGCCTGCAGCGAGACTGCAAAACCTGCCAGACACACTAGGCACAGCCACGAGGTGATGAGGGACAAATCTGATGGTGGCTCTGGGAGGGGCTGTGGCTACGCCCTGCAGTGGGATGGGGAGTGTGCCCGAGTGGGAGGCTCCAGGAGAACACACCTCTCTCCATCCCCTTGCACCTATCAGCCATCTCAGCCCCTCCCACCTCAGTGATACTCTCATTTTGTTGTCGAGACTCACAGCATTTTTTTTGCTGTTCTTATTTCTACTCACCCTCCTGCTCCTACAGCAGTTCTCCTCTCCAGTGTGTCCATTTCACTTTAGGCAGTGGTTTTGATTGCATCATTTGAGCTTCCATTGTGGTTGTAGTAGAGACAATAATATCTCTGTATCTTCTGTCTATATTTATTAAAATAGGATCTGGGACTATATAAATAGTCTCAGACAAAATAGGATAGCTGTCCTTATATAAAATATATCCTATATAAAATAGGATCTGACTATATAAAGAGAGCAGGGTAGATGTGAAGGCGCACAGCTTCAGGGCCAGAATTCAGTCTTAAGGAAGTCCCAATGGCTCCTAGTGAGCCCATGGTTCTTCTGTGTTCCCTCCTCTGAAAGTGAGGCTTGAATACACAGATTACTGTGAGTCTTCTGGCCTGCTGTCCCACAGAAGTTATTTGTGGGGATAAGCTTTTGACTCAAAAATCACTCAGTTTAAGTTTTGTACATACCACAGCTGACAGACCCAAAATGAAACACTGCAATATTTGTGGTTAAATTGGATTGGAAAATGAGGAAAGTATTTGTGATAGCCCCTGTCTAATTTCAAGATTACCAAGGCACCAAACACATCTTACAGATCAGAGAGGAAATTCTGAATTGGAAATGTCAACTTGTCCTTAATATGTCCTGGTTTTCCCAGGCACAGTACGTATTCCATTAACATGTGGTTGATGGAACAGATGGGCTGCAATGCTTGAGCAGGGCCATGGGTTACAGGGAGGCTGGGAGACTTTGACTTCCACTTAAAACTGTTGGCATTGTTTTAGAGTTACCTCTCAGCTGTATTGTTTTAAAGGGCAGTGAGTCTTTGTAATAATGTTGTGTCCTAAACTGCTGGACAAAGGGCACTCACTACCATGTGGTCTTAGCACTTTGGAAAACACTGTAGCCCTCATAAATAGAGAAATAATGAGCCATCATCTGGTTTTATTGAAAGGTGGCAGCAGATGAGGATGTCTGAAATCACAAATCACAGCACCAACTTCTCAATATTCCTGCCTCAGTTTTCTCTTCTGTAGACCTGGACTGGTAACAGGGATGGGGCAAAAGATTAATTATACACCAGATTATGAGACAATTTAAAGCATTATTTTCATTCTAAGGAGTACTGTTTATATCATAACGACCTGGGAAGAGTTCAAGTGGCTCCCTACCTACCATCTTATGCTTGCATTCGCCTTTAAGGCAGATCACCTTTATCATCTTACCCTTGTCCCTAACATTACCCAGCAGGTTACAGCTGTGTTTTTCAAAAGCAAGTTTCCAACTCCTATTGTCAGTACAGCTTGGGAAGGAATCTGACAGGGAAGAGAGGGACCTTTCTCCACTTCCCCGTCCATCCTTTTTTTCCAAGTGTTCCAGGTAGTTTTTCTTCCTAAATTCTATTATATCCCCTGCAAAGAAAGACTAGGCTGTATTTTGCATATTCCTGCTAATGAGGATGGCAGAAATACTTAAAGCTACCCTCAGAGCCGTGGAAACAGAATCTGAGCAGCAGATGTTCCCGGAGGAACATCTAGTTGAGAACTCGAGAACAGTTTCCTTTACCTGGTGTCTGCCGGTAGCGGGCAATTTTCTCTCTCCCCACCAGAAATGTTTCGGTAAACCTCCCTCCGAATTTGAAGGAAGGTGTTTTAACGTGTGCGTTTATTCTTGGCAGTGAGGCCAAGTTTGGACTCGTGATGATTTCCAGCCGCTCGAAGGCTTTGTCCAGTAGAGGGAGCAAAGGGAGCACCGTGGACATCACACTCGCAGAAAGGCTTCCCCAGCACGGGCAATCCTCAAGCGCTTCTCCCCAATCCTACCATGGGTTAGTGTGCCACTGAGCCATGCACAAGCAATCCTCAGGAAGAAAACGCCCTTTGGATAGCCAGGTCCTGCCAATGAAGCCAGCCAGCCAGAAGCTGGCTGCTGGTGTTCAATATTTTCTCGACACTTGCTTCTTTAAATCCTTTATCATAATTTATTTAAATAATATAGAATAATTCACATCTATTATTTCTATTAATTATCAGGCAATTAGTGTGTAGCAATTAATAATATGTAATTATTAATATAATCATTAATATAAATAGAGTTTAGTAATAATTACCCTTTGACAAATTTGGGGATGATTCCCTGGATGGCAATAGCAAGCATTGTGCAAGGCTTCCTGAGCAGCTAGAATGTGCTTTATTCTGCTGCTAAGGACCATTTCCACTCTGTTGTATTCCATCCTGTGAATTGGCCCAGGGATGTGCTGTACCAAGGCCCTGGTGTGGCTTGGAAACTGGAAGCTTTTGTGCTTGGAGGTTGGGTTTCCTCACTCGAGGTGGGATTGTGCTGATAGCTGACACCGCTCAGGCTAGACAAGCCCAAAGTGCAACAGAAGGAAAAATCTCAGTGTTGGAAGACAACACATCCATTTTCTGGTTACAATTAGTGCATACCTGCCTTTTGCCCGCTTAGTTATGACTGCCTAATTCCAAGTAGTGCTTATTCTCTAATTAGTTTGTAAAAGGTTATAAAAGCCATTACATGCATATTCAGAATATTACTTCATGCATTTACTAAACAGGAACATTAAAGATAGGATTAGATTTTCCTGCAGAGCAATCTGGCTGCATCAACACAAATCCCCTCTTGTTACAGTAATACCAAAACCATTGGTGCTCTTGTATTTAGGTAAATGTCTGACTTCAACATGATTTTTTCCCCTTTTTTTTTTTTTTTTGAGGCATTTGGTTAAATAAAGACCACACTTCTCCATAAAATGTGCATGTCACAGTGAACCAAAAAACTATGCCACATCTTATTCAAAGACATTGAATGAGCCAAATATTTTTTGTCTCTGCATCATTTTCATGGCTTTAATTTTTTAAAAAAATTACTGTAGAGAACCTTCACTCCAAAAGTTTACACTTTCATTTATTTCAAGCAGGAAGGAAGGAATATTTTTTTAAGCTTTTCAAATAGCCCCTTTTCCTCTGAGTGACAGAAAAAGAGAAGATGTGCTATTAAAAGTCACACCCATGACAAATACAGAACAAAAGTTTAAAACTTATCATTAGGTTACGGTATCTTTGTATCAGTTTCCAGGGAACAGGCTCTGCTCTGACTTGCTCCTCTCTGATTTCAGAGTGATCTGTTTGTTACTAATTTGTTTTATTTTAGCCTAAATATGTATACAAGGTGCAAAGCAGTGGACCAGAATAATTAGTGAAAGAGCACATAGGGAAGCTAGGCTATGTTTATATTTGTGTCCAACAACTGTAATCCAGGAGCATTTCATACAGAGTCATGCTTATAAAGCAAGTTACACAGGCTGAATCAACTTTCAAAATCAATAGGGACAGAACATAGAAAAAAATCCATGCTATTTCAATTCCAGCAATTACCAGAGAGCTAACTAGGCTCTGAGAAAAATATTATCAGGATTGACACGTTTCCAAAGTGTATTCTGATTTTAGCGGAGCCTTATCTTCTGATATGTTTTGTTGGATATGTTCCAGCTTGTTCTTCATGTTATTAGGTTTTTCATTCTTGTCTTTCATAATACAGTGTTATTTTTTGTGTGTGTGCTGTGGTAATTGGAATGAAAGCAAGAGTGTGCTATTCTTCTGGCAGTCATATCCCCTTTGGTGGCTTTCTTTTAAGTGACACGACATCGCAGCAGTGAGGACTAAAAGGCTGCACACAGGCACCTCAGGTGGCTGTGATGATTGAGTGGTGGCTCACAACAGGCAGCTCATTGTGACGGGGGCTCGGCCGCCACCATCGCGCCCAGGCTGAAAGCGAACACACGGGCGCGTTCAGAATTCCCTAAAGATGCATTCTGTTTGATCCGCAAGGGATCGCTTCGGCTCTGACAAAGGTATCTGGCAGAAAATACCTTTGTTCCTGTGAATGGGAGGTTTTTTCTTTTTCTTTCTCCTTTTTTTTTTTTTCCTTTTCCTTCTCTCCCCGTGCTTTTATTTGCAGCCATTTCAGGCCTGAGCTGCTGCAAGTGTGATATCGGGTGAGACACTTGTGTGAGCACCCTTGACTCCTTCAGCTACGGTGTTCTGCATGTTTAAAACCTCCATGGAGCTATCACCTAGAAAACAAAGAGTTGTTAATAACACTCTGAGATGTAAAAAAACCCCAATATCATGATAGTAATCAGAGCAGCAGCCCCCCTGCCATGGGTTGTGGCCTCCTTGGACAGGATCGTCACTATTGCCACACGCTGCAACAGCCCTATCCTCACCATTCACAGGAGCTGGCCATTCCTCCTGTGCTGCACGTGTTTCGCTGCCATGGGGTTCCAGTTGTGTCTGCTACCACAGATGCAGCAGAGGAAAGCCAGTTTTGCAACAGGGAGTTTTGCTATATGCAAAACACAAGCTAGAGGCCTAATTAAGCACCATCAGGCTCCCCACTTCCTTCAGGAGATGTTGGGCCTTCAGCAGAAATAAGCACTGTTGCATGGAGTGTAATGGCAGATATTTGCTACCAGCACAATTAGAAAACCCTCAGGATCCTGAAAACAGCTTTGTGAAAATGCAATTTCAAGCCTTGGTTTTTTTGCCATGCGACTGCTGGGTCCTTCCTACCATACTAACACGTAGTACAAATATGTGTGGTGTACTGAAATGAACTGGAGGCCACAATTAAAAATAAAAGATGTGGAGTTACTGAGTGCTGAGAATTGGCTCTTGGAACCTACATACTAAGCACTGGAAACAGCTTGAATCCTTGAAATCTTTAAAAAAACCCAAACCAAAAAACATCTAAAAAAACCACCACCACCCCACACACAGAGAACAAACCAAAAAACAAACAAGCTAACATAAACCCTGAAAACCTAAAAGAAGCCACTGGGGTAGGAAAAAATCAAATCATGTAGTTTAGGTTTTGGCTGACTCCGAGGTGTTTGCCCACAAATTCTTTGCAGAAGGACAGAAAAAAAAAAACCCACCAGAATTACAGGTAGCAGGGAGGAAAGCAATGCAGTCAAGGGGAAAAAGTGTAAAATCTCAGTTTTGTTATGGATTCCTTCCGGAATCATGGAAGCAAGGTGTCATAGTGCATGTCCTTTGTAGTGGCAGAGGTACAGGAGAGCCTGAGGAGCGAGCACTGCCATGGGTCCTCTGTGCACTCATCTCTCCCAGGAAAAACCTCTCAGTCCTGGTGCCCCACAAGGTAAACAGCCCCTGCAGCTCTGCTGGGACCAAAGCTCACAGCTCCTCTCTCTGTGTGAGCTGATACAATTCTTCCTTGTTAAGCACAAAAACGTTCAAAGCCATGATTTCAAGCTTGACCGTGACCCCCTATGAAAACAGGTCAGGCAATTAACTCATCATGAAAAACATTCCCTTTTTTTCCCTCCCTCCCTTATCTCATTCTGAATCTATTTTAACTTTATGGGGGGATTAGATACCAACACACCTTGTGTTGATTCCTTGTGTCGTGGACTCAATGAATCCTTCATTTTCCCTTTTTCCACTTCATCCAAGCTCCATAAAATGCCCAGGAAGCATTACTTTAACAGTGTGATGACAGTTTAATTAGATCAAGACTGCAGCAGAAGGGGGAGTATCAGGATTGAAGGCAGCTGTGGGTAAGAGTCAGGATGTTTGCAGCTCAGCCTTCTTCCAGCCCACCTAAGCAAGGGCAGCTCAGGGGCAGCTGCTGATACTTGCATCTGCTTTTCCCTCAGGTACTGTGTCCCATCCAAGGGCCAGTGGCTGATCTATAAGGTTGGGCTACAGTATCTGTTGGGTTTTTTAATGTGATTGCCATTTCTGAAGCTTATGATACCAAGGTTTGTGCTCAGTGTGAATGAGGAGTGAAGAATAATAATGATGCAAGTACATGGAAGCCACAACCCACCAAAATTTGTGGCAAAAATTCGTATCACTAAAATTCATGGCAAAATTTCCATTGACTCAAAGAAAGGCAAGCTTTCACCCTCAGGAAAAAAATGTAGGGAGCCTTAAATTAGGAGGGCTCTAGAAGAGAATTTATTCTAGTATGAACTAAGTGCCTTTCCCCACAAAGTCCATGGCTATTTTACTTGGACCCTCAACATTTCTTGTGAGAGACATGCGCTGTAGCTGTTTTACAGCTCTACAGAGTATGATGGAGAGAAATGGACCTACATGCTATAAGGAATATCAGGGAGGAAAGTTTAGGCACTTTGACTCCCACTTTTCCACATATTTCAGATTTTGATGAGTTTTTCAGCAGTGATTTTTGTACAAAGGTACACTGGTTTCAGTGTGCACATTCAGGATTACCAGGTGGAAGACATTTTATTGACCTTTTGACAATATCTTATTAACAAAGGCTACTTTTCAGCTGGCAATCTACTTTAACGAAGTAACCATGCATATGGTTCTATCCTATTTGGTATCATTTGGCTAAACGCATTTGTTTTGCAGTATTCTGCATTCTTTTGTATTTCTTTTCTAACTCTGTATTTCTATCTAACTCTGATATATGCATAGATAAATCTTTCTTTAGAGCTTCAATCTGAGGAAAAATCACCCAGATAATAACACCTTTTTGTCTCATTTCACCATCTGCTGTGTCACCTCTGCAATGCAAATCATTCTCATTGTTACGTGCTATTTTCTAGAATAGATCTTGGATCAAATTTTGCTCTCTTGCATTAGTGAGGAAATATAGTACAGGCAAACTCTTTCTTACCTTTAGTATTTTCCGTCTTCTATCTTTAGGTTTCCTTTTACCTTAGTGTCACGTGCCTGACCTTTAATGCAACCATTCTCTGTGCACCATCATCAAGCAGAGAAGTGTTATGCATCCTCTATTCCAGGTGGACAACTAAGGCTTGCTAAGGTCACACTGGACCGCTTGCGGAAGATTAAGGACTTAACTCCAAGTCCTTCACACACCAGAGAACTACCTCCAGCACCAGACCCATCTGACACTTCAATTTGCTGCTGTCCAGGCCCTGCCTGACACTTATTCAGCTTGTGTCCAGGGTGTCTTCTGGAAAATGCATAACTCAATGCCTGGGATCCCCCTACCCTCCCCACTAAACATATTAGCCATTTAGCCAGATAGCATAAGAAATTCAGATTATTATTTCTGATCCAAGTTGGAGATGTTTTGCCAACTGGGACCTGCTGGATTTTCATGTATTTATTTACATGGCAAGATTTTGGTAGCAGGGTAGCTGCAGGGGTGGTTTCTGTGAGAAGATATCAGGTGCTTGTCCCTATGTTGGAAAATTCCAGATACCTCCAGATACCTTCTTGCTCAAGAAGGCCCCAGTGTTGGCCAAAGTAGAGCTCATCAGTGAGCTTGGAGAAATTTATTTTGCCAGAATCTGTTGATTGCCAGGTGGTCTCCCTGTCCTTAACTTAACCCACAAGATTTTTGTCATATTTTGTCCCCTCTGTCTAACTGAGGAATTTGAGTGATAGAGCAGCTTGGTGGACACCTGGCAGCCACCCAAGGTCAACCCACCACAATATAATTATCATTGTAACCTGCCTTGATGAGACCACTGACATTAATCCACAGAGGTTCTATGGGTATCTGGACCAACTCATGTTTTTTTCTTTGCAAAGATGAAGTTAATTGAATTAACTCTTGTATGCCACTTTGATGCTGGTAGAACTGAAAGGAGGATATGCCCTGTTGAGCTTGTGTGATTTGTGTCTTAATGTGCAGCTGGTTTGTGTCTGAATGTGGAGCACTTGTTTTTATTATATTTCCTAGCAAAAGAAGTAATTTTATCTTTAACAGCATCTAGCTATTAAAAATCCAATAAACAAGGCAGAAAGCAGAGAATTAAAGTGTGTTACCTATATGAGTGCTCTGAAGACACTTAACATCAAGGAGTTTGCCTTTGTCACCTCTCTGCCACTGCAAGTCACCCAAATAAGGTTTACTGTAACTGAGCTAATGATAAAGCTGCAACTCTGAAAGAACAGCTTTCTATCTTTAGGCTTCAGCTATGCTTTTCTTTTGTCTGTATAGCCTATTTATGGAATGCTGATGTTGAACTTGAATGCAAACCAGAAGAGTGCTCCTGCCTAAATTGTCTATAAATACCTCCTGGAGGAGCTTAGGGGGGTTTACTGTCCTTATTCTTGTGAAGTCCTCAGTGTGCTGCTTTGCTCAAGTATTTGTTTATTCCTCATTCAACATTCATTGTCTGTCTTCAAAAAGTGACCTCCTGAAATGTATACCCCACAACTGTGTGAGGCTGCTATTTTTATATAACCCTGAGAACACTGAGGTTGTATGGGCCTCCATGAGACAGGAAGATACAGAAACCTGTGAGTGCAAATTGCCATCTTGGATGCACCAAGATGCAGATAAACATACAGATTATTTAGCAAACTAACAAAGGAAAGGATTTTAGCAGAAATAATGCTGTAATCTACCATTTTAGATTAGACTGTTTGCTTGTCCTATATGTCCATGGGGCATCCAGAATAGGATGCAAATGATGATAATAGAAGAAAATGCAGAGCAAAAGTGTTAGAGGATAATTTGTACCTAGGCAAATTTTCCTCATTAATTAGGCACAGATTCATACCCTCAGGCAGAAAGCTTTCAAGTATTTTTCAAATCCCAAGCTCTGAGTTTGTCTTGACAGCCACCCTTTTTGTTTAGTTGGTTGGTTGGTTGGTTGGTTGGGGGTTTTTTGTTTTATTTTTTTGTTTGTTTGTTTGTTTGTTTGCCATCCTCTGTACAATTTCAGCCTCTTCTTGCTGGGCTATCAGATGGCAGCAGGTTGTATAGGATGGGCACTCAACAAACACATGATTTCTTTTAAGAGGTTTGATTTACATGTTTTTCTGACTCTTTGAAACTCTTTGGAGCTTGAGCTGGAGGTAAGAAGGAGCGCACTCCTCTATAAAATGAAGCACTTTGACTTCCTGCTTCATCCTTCCCTATGGCTTGAAGAAGAAAGGGACAAAGAGTAACAAGACATCCTGTACAGTTCAATCCAAGCTGCACAGGACATTATAATTGCTTTATAATTTTCTCCTCCTTGCGATTAGGTTTTATGACATTAGTGAATACTCTTGTATCCTGTGATGGGATTGTGGCCATTTTTCTGGTCACCACGCTCACCAGCCTCCAGCAACACTGAGGGTGTCACATCTTTTGCAGCTCCCCCTGGGACACCCAGGACTGGAAGGACTATGTTCATCATAGCTTAGCAGCCAAATTACAGAGTATTATTCCAGTCCTGGGGCAAACACACAGATACTGACTTTGGAAAATGCATATGAAAGTGCAAAATTAAACTTACACCCATGCAAATGTATGTGCTTTTCCAACAGGCTTTGAAATAGTGAAAAACAAACTTGCTTTAGAGTTTAAGGAAAAAAATCAAGAGAAGAAAACTGCAGCCTACGCTGGGCCTCATTTGACACTGGAAATATGAAGATTGGCCACAATTTTGATAGCAGTAGTGTAGCATACTTAAATTTGCTTGAGTAACCAAACAGAAAATTTCAGTAAACTTCAGTAGAAAATTGCAAGTTAAATACATTACATTTAAATTTAAATTGTCAAGTAGCAGCCTTATTCACACAATTCACTGTTTTAATCTATTGTAAGTAAGTCAATTGAAAAACAGAGTTACTACGTGTCTTTTCTGCAGGAATTTATAGCATTTTGAATTTGGGGGGAGGGATTTCACCTAAAAATAAGAAATAATTTGCAAAACAAAATTTAGAGCTACTTGAGTGTATAAAAAATTGATATTTCTTTTTGGTAATATGTGATATGTGTATCAATTATCACTTTTACATTTGTTTAATGTTCTACAATGTAAATACTTTTCCAGAAAGGCTCCATTCCAGTGAAAGTGAAGCAAAGTAGGAATTTGTCAAACCAGAATGGTGCTTGGATTTATGCAGCTTAAAGCAAAGCCTGAATAATCAGAAATCAGACCCAAAAATGAAATGCTGGCTTTATAAAAAATGAATGGGCCATACGCAATCCAGAAAACAATTCACTCAGTTTTACAAGAACAAAAATGTTCACTTATAAAATTGCACAAGAAGCTAAGCAGGCTGACATCACCATCTCTTGGGTAATATTACACTACAGGTTTGTCTGGTTTGGTTTTTGGTTGTTTGTGGTTGGGTTGGTTGGTTTTTTTCTTCTTATCCTGTACAGCTCAAGTCCTGCAAGTACTAAATGGTTTGTGAATATCCTTGTCGATGTGGCACTCAGTTCTTGGAGGCTGTAAGTGGGTGGGGAAGGGTGAGTGGGTGTGGTGTGTGATAGGCCCACTAATAAATCCTTGGTACAAATCAAAAGCCTAGAAGACTTTTGCACAGTCTTTAATCAAAAGACTGAGTCTTCTGGTTGACAATTCACTGAAGCTTTATTTATCTTCCCACCAAAAGTGCCAATTTCTGGAAATGAAGTAAACGATTGTATTTCTTCTTGTTCATGTCTGGAACTCACCGTGTGAGAATTTCGGAGTAGACTCCAGAACTGGAAGACAAAGAAAGCAGCAATAATAAATAGACATGAAAGGGTGGGATAAAATTGGGCCACTCAAAATAGCATTACTCCCTATGATGACAAGACTCTAACTCTTTAACTGCTTTCTGTTGTGATTTAAATTAGCAAGAGAAGTCAGTTTGTCCTTTAGATTGAAGGAGCATGGCCAGTGCCCTCAGGCCCTAGCACAGGTCATATATTGAAATGCTTAGACAGGCTCAGGTTGCCAGCTCAAGACCAAGGAAATAAAATTCCTGTCTCAAAACGCATCTCTCAGGCATTTTGTTGCTACAAACTTGATTGTTTTTCTGAACTGCTTTGTGTCTAAGCAGAAGGGAGGACAAAACCTTTCAGCAAAGAAGTGGAGAAATCAATTAGGAACATTTCTTTGAGTTTTCAGAACAGATAGAACCCCAAAGTCAGATGCCTCACACATCTGTGCATTCTTCTTCCCTGTGTCTCTTCCCCTTGGCCCAGGCTCACTTTTCAAAGAGTTAGGGCTGGTTCATTCAGCTGCTAAGGCTCTGTGCTGAAGTTGGCCAGTGTGCAGATATTAATTCAACTGCCTGGTTTCTGCAATTCAATATACAATTGAATGTGCATAATCTGAGCAGTACGATTGATTTAGCATCAGTGTGGGAACTTTAGCTTTCAGTTTTCATGAATTATGTGTTTGAATTTTGAACTTTAATACTGTACTAATGTAGACATTTGCATTTAATGACATATCAGCGAAGCTGAATAGGCCTGCCACCTCCTAAACCCTTAAAAGTTTCAGCTCTGTGGAAACCTCTTGCTGAAAATATGAACAGCAGCTGGTAGATTGCCTGACTGAAATGTTCTAGTCTTGATCATGAAAAGAGAAGAAACACAGCATCAACAAGATCTCATTTATCTTTTGACACAGTTTTATGACCATTGTCTTAATATATCATGCCCCTTGTATCTAGAGGCTAATAAAACTTAAATAAAGCCAAATTATTTAATATTCATATTGAAACATAACTATAGAAAGATGTATGACAGAATCACCAAAGAGACGAGACAAACATGATTTTTGTTCCAGATTCTTTAAGTGTTTGTGATTTTTTTTTAATGTGTCAACCAAATTATGTAGATAAATCTGAAGGAAGATGTCAGAAGTATCCAAAGTAGTCTTGCACTAACAAGAGCACCAAGAAGCACATTTGCCAAGGTACTTTGGTGACCAGCTCCCAGTGACTTCAGCAGCAACAACACAGTTGGTTGAAGATGTGGAACTGTCAGTATGGATATATATTCTGACCTCTGTGGAGGCATTGACACAATGGAATAATTTATTGTTCCATTCAGTGTGTTTTAAATCTGTCAATTCTAAATTTCAAGAGATTTAAAAATATTTAGCTGAAAGAAAAAAATAGTCATTTTAATAATATATAATCATGATTTGTTACCTGATTGTAATTGTTTTTGAAAAAAAAAATAGTTCAGTACATTGTTAGGAATTCTGCATCCCCTAATTTTTTTGGTCAAAACATTTCTGGCTTTATCTCAAACTGCTGCAGTCTTGCTTTTAGAAAGTCAATATCAACAATTTCTTTTTAGAAAAAAGAATTAGTAGAATGCCCCATCTTTAAAACTGACTTTAAAAAATTACTTTGTATTCAGCTAAAATTTAAAAACTCTTTTCCACATGAAAGTAGCTTTCAAAGTTCAAAACCACATTGACTCTAGTTCTATGTTTTTGACAAGCTTTTATAATAAGTTATTTTATTGCATGCATAAATTAGTTGGTTTTTAGCCTCATAACCACCTGGAACATACAAGCCTTTCACAACAGAGACAGAGATATAAATGTGTAATGTGGAAAAAGAAAAATACAACTCTCAAAGGAATATCAACCCTTTCAGCTTGAAGGTTAAATATGGGCATTAAAAGGAATCCAATTAAATTGAAAACAAGGGTGTACTAAATTTCCCAACTGTGATAAATTCATTATGTATGGATAAAGGAAAACATAACAATTCATAATAAATACATGTGCTTCTTAAGTACAATTGCTTCTAAAAGTAATTAGAGTGGATCACTCTTTGTTCCAGACCCATGTTCTCAGTAGTCTGATGGGTTTAGCAGTGCAGAGGCACCAGTACTGCTTGGGGAGATGGGAAATGTGCAGGAGCAGTAATGTGCAATGGAAAAACAATCTCATATAAAATTTAAGTCTTCTGTATAAAAACAGGAAATAAAAGTAGAAACCGAATGTTTTTCATTGTTAAACTTCAAAGACTATACCTTGCATTCCTGTGATTTTATAGCTGGTTTAAATGCTATTTAATTGCTAGCTTTTAGCTCCCCTCTTGTACCAGCATGATGTAATAACCGGAGTTAGATTATCCAAAAATGCAATCTCCCTGTTTCAGCCTCTAGACAACCAAATTTCCAAAGCAGCTTATTCCTGACAGTTCCCCCTGACAGGAAGGAAAGGAAGAAGCAGTCCTTTTGTTCCAGGTATCCTATAAAGTCAGGCTTACCTTTGCGTTTCAGCTGCATAGTCCAAACTCTAGTAAGAGCCATGGTCAATCATAAGATTTGTAAAGCTGATAAGGCTCAGAGCTGCCTGTGGAATTGCAGCTCTGTTTTTTAAAGTACAAGACAAAAGATTGATTGAATGACCAGTGCCGTGTTTCCTCTCCTCCTTCCAGTTTCAAGAGCTGTTTTTCTCAATGTTGGGAGGAATATGGTTGCTGTTTGTTAAGAATGATATAGTATCAGAAAGCCAAAACCTCAGAATCAACAGGAAAAATAAACCAAATAAAAAGCCCAGTCAAAATGGCAGTGAACTTGGTGACCAGGAGAGCTACTGACAATGACAGCAACCTGTAGACTTTTCATCAGAAGGATTCAGTCTGCTGGGAATAATGCATGAAGGATTTGCATGCAGGCAGTGTCTGAGGGTAGATTTACACAGTGTTTGGGATTGCATGAAGAAGCTGATTCATTAAGGTCCGATGCATTCTTAAGGAGAAAATCTAGAACGAGTGCCATTATTTAAAAGTATATTTTTCACTCACTGAGTCAAGATTCCCAAGAGCTATGAAAGGCAATCATGCGGTTCTCAAGTAATTGGAAATGTCATTATAATGTAAAATGCAAAAAACTTAATCCCCATAACTTTTTCCACAGCTTTTTTCCTGCCTGGACAGATGTTCCTTGTCAGCCTCTTAAAAAATACATGGACCATAATACAGGCTCACCATGGTCACTGCAAAGTGGTGTTAGTCTAAGTATTAGTTGAAGGCAAGGACAGGAACAGGACAAAAACAGGAAAACCTTCACTCTAAATAAAATATGTGTCTTTTGGCCAGTTGAGCAGAGAGGTATTATAAACCCCAGAATTTTAGGCAAAGCCCCCTATTCTTGTGTAGTAGATGGTGTAGATGTTAAAAAGCCATATTATGATGGAATTCGAATGAAAGGTTCAAGACAGGCTGTGGGACATATGGGGCTCTGAATCCCAGTGGCAAGACCACTAAAATCCTTTGATGTTCATTTCAAGGAACAGCCTGAAGAGCAAGGAAGATCACAGGCTTCAGATATGTTGCAAAACTTGTAGAATCATAGAATGGTTTGGGTTGGAAGGGACCATAAAGAACATCTAGTTCCAATCTGGTTCCCCTGCAACCTTGTGATTTTAATCTGCTGGGTGCAATCACTTTCCAAAGGTTGCCTCAAGAGGAGAGCTTGGCATGATGAAATGCATTGTTTTAGCTGTAGAGCTGGTGCTATGAAGCTTGTGCTTGTGTGTATTGCTCTTCAGATTTTTGAAAACTTCTCAGAGTTGGATTTTCTCAATTCCAATTTAATCCAGTTCAGCCTGCCTTCAAAGGGAAAGAGGCCAAAAGTTGGTGTGTTCTTACAAATCCAAGGTCATAGTGATCACCTCTCATTAATTTTTCTATTTAGCATTCTTACAGTTTACTACATGTCAATAGACCACTCCTACCAGGTAAATGCTTCCTTCATTTTGAAGAGAGCAAACTAAATATGACTTGACTCCCAACTGGGCCACATTTTTTTCTTACCAGGCCCATTTTATGACTCCCATGTCTGGTTTCCCAGGCTAGTTCGTCACAAGGAATAGGTTTGTACAGTCAGGACTAGGAATTACTAAATGCAGCATGAATTTTCTCTCATGGTAACCAAATGTCATTACTATTGGTAATTACAATTGGTAATTGGGCTGAGTCAAATCACTTGCAATCCCTTTAATTCTTAGAGTGCAGGTATTGACATTACAGAAAACAACCCTACTTTAACCTCTTTCTTTTTGGAAAGCTTAGGAATGGGTGGCATGGATAATGAATTTCCCTTATTGAGAAATCGCAGGTCCTTCTAAATGCTGTGCCACTTTTGGGCAAGTTCAGAGGAGTGGGAAAATTTACAGGATTACCTGAGGATAAGAATCTATTTGCACCAAGGAAAAATGCCTACAAGCAGACATTGTGCTGCATAAAACAAGCCAGAGAGTCTTCAAATCATTGAGGCTGAACCAGAATTTGTCAAAGTCTCATCTACCACCTATGCAATGGCTTCCCACACCAGGAGAAGTTCTGCTCTGTAATATCTGGGGAGATCCAGTAGCCATCAGCAAAATTAGAATCATCTAATTCTTGCTGGATTACATAAGTACATAATAAATTTATATAGGATAGAATAAAAGTATATATAAATATAATATACAAATATATAATAAAAATACACATACTGCAATATATAATTCCTATACTAACTAAGCTCTTCCCCTTGCCATCATGACAAAGCTGATTTCTCCCATTCAGAATGAATCATCTCTATTGCATGCCTGTGGCAACAAGATCTCTCCAAAGGGAAAAAAAGAAGAAGAAAAACAAAAGGAATCCCTCAAACAACAGAACAAGTTGAAACCTGAATTCCCAACTTAGGGTATAATCAGATAATGGTTTTTTGACTGCCATGGGAATGGAGCAAGATTTAGGACTACATATACACCTCAACCTGAATCAACCATATAGAGAGGGAATGGCACATTTTAAAAAGTGATTGATTGGAAAATGATAAAACAAGCAGATATTATCACAGATCTTTTCACAAGGGAAACATACTTGTTTACATTAGCCTCCCACAGAAATGTATTGTCTCAAGCTTGCTAAATAGGTATGTTTATGGATGCTTTTCCAGTGTTTTGTTCCTTTAGATGTATGGGGGTTTTCTGATGAAGTAATCTTTTGTTGCCAGGCTAACTCTTGACTTATTTTTCTTTTTATTTATTTTTAAAAAGTCATAGTCCTCAATTTAGAACAGTCTGAAGGGGATTCCATTCCTCCTCCCCCTAAATAATTTATCCACAAAAAACTGAAGCTTCCATTAACACAAGGCTACTCATGAGTCTGGGTAAATTCCATAAATAGGCATAACGGAATGCAGAGGCAAAACTCAAGTGCAAGCTAAAGAACAAGCAGAAGATGGTTAAGTAGTAATTCAGTTCTAAGAGAATCCAGTGGATTTGTCCATCCACCATGCAAACAATTTGCCAACAGGCAACAATGCAAGAGTCATATTGCAGAACTACAGCATAGAACAACCAGAATATAAGAAAATGGGTAGTGGATCTGCTGATCACTCTAGTGTCCTCCCCAATGAAATATGGGTAGGGCAAGCACAGCTCTGTGCTTCACCAGAGGGCTCTCACAGATGCTGCAGGGTGAGCATTGCTACGCCTGGTGTGGGAGGCTTGGCACTTGACAAGTCTGAAAGTAGTTCTTGTCTTTGAATGTGCCCCATTGCTTTTTCACATGTGCATGAGTCATCAGCAGCTCCACTGTTCCGTGGCCCTGAGTCCCCCATTCTAATGCCAAGTGCCATGAAAAAGGATTTCCTTTCTCTGTTTCAAAACTAGCCTTGCCTAGTTTCATTTGACGCCTTCTAGCTCTCAGATTGGAAGAGACAGGGAACATCAATCCCTCTTCCTGCTGTCCATGCCTTCTGGTGACTTTATGGTCCAAAGGCACAGCAGAAAAACAAAAATATTCCCCTTGCTAGGATGCTTTTTGTTACTTGCAGCTACACTGTAAGGTCTGTACATACAGAGCAGTTTATGGCAGCTGGGAAGGATTTTCACAGCTAAGAATGATCTGTGGTGATCCCAGCTGAACTGAAAGGCAGTGGGTCTTGCACACAAGTAATTTATATGCACTCTTTTCCTTCCAGAATCAAAATGCAAAAATTCACCCAAGCAGGATTTTAATTTCCCAGAATTATCTTCATGTGTGCATCTAATATAGCTAAATCCTTAGACTTTGCTGCTTTTCGAGTTGAGCAGGTGGTTCAAGGTTTTTGACACAGCCATTCTCAGTTTGGGGTTTAATGACTTACAGCAAGGAGCTGAAGCAAAATGCCACACTGCATAACTGATTTCAACTCAGCTCTGACAGTTTGCACAAGCCAAGGATCCATCCCCAAAGAAGGTGGTTGCTAAATTCATATTTTACTAAGAGCAGTCACACAGTATTTATAAGTTCTCTAAAAGCCTGAAAGCAAATGTGAGGGAGCCTCTCTTTTCCTGGACCTCTACCCCATGCCAGGGAAAGCAGCTTTGCCTTAGCTTGCAAAAAGCTCAAAGAAAAAAAAAATAAAAATCACTGCTTTCAGTAAGTGGGAAGGTTGACTATCCCATGCTGTTGTGGGGTGTATGGAAGAGTTTGGCAGTTAAAAGACTATCAAAGAAATGAAATTATCTCACTTTTTTTTTCCTTTTTAAAAATTTCATTATGGTTTAAATATATGGATAGCTAATAATGCATGCATTTTTAACTCAGTTTAAATTTTAATAAATAATTTAACATATTGGAGCAATAGCAAGATTAGTGCTCTGACAATTTGTTATCAACGGGTATGGCAGTGAGGTTAAAAACAAGCTTGCATGTGCCCCTTTCCACTAGCTTTTCCTAAGGCTCCTGTGGGGGTGACTGGTTGGAACCCCTACAGAGGTAGGGCTTTATTTTATTCTTTTTTCTACCACTACAGCTGCTTTAGCTGGTTTTTCTAAGTGTCAGGTTTGAACTCCATGTTTAAGTAAGTAAGTTATCAATGGAAAATAGGATTGTCCTGGAAGTTTTTTCCCTAGTCACGAAAAAGTGGGTTCTCCTGGATTTTCTGTTCCTACATCCCACGTTTCTCAAAGCACAGCTGCCTTCCAGTTTCTTCAAGTGCATGATCAATACCGAGAATTTGGCATCCACCAACCAAAATCAGAGGAGGATAATGAGAAGTAAAACAAATTCCTCACAGGGGAAGTGGAGGGGCAGGCACTGATCTATTCTCTAGTGACAGGACCTGAGGGAATGACATGGCTGGGGAGGCTTAGGTTGGATATTAGGAAAAGGTTCCTCAGCCAGAGCGTGATTGGGCATTGGAACAGGCACCCTAGGGAACTGGTGACAACACCAAGCCTGACAGAGTTCAAGAAATATTTGGACAACATTCTCAGGCACATGGTGTGACCCTTGGGGTCTGCTGTGCAGGGCCAGGAGCTGCACTCTGCTGATCCTTATAAGTCCTCTCCAACTTAGGTTATTCTATTATTCTGTGATTCTGTGAAATCTCAAAAACACCTTCCCCACCACTACTCCCTCCTGCAAGACAAAGAGGAAGTTTCTGGCAACTTCTCAGAGAAGCCACCCCTGTTCCCCCTCCGCTACAGGAACTGTGCCATGCAAACAGAATACAGCCTCACACCCAGCATCCCTGTAAACATTTACCCTTCAACAACAGCCCGCAGGCTGCCACTGTGTATTTGCATTATTCTACAAATACTTTTTGTTGTGAATAATGTAAAAATCATTGCCTATTGTGCTTCAGCTTCCTTAGCGCCTTCTGAAAATAGATCATACACTGAAGTAGTGCAACATTGTGCTTCAAATCTGGCTTTTGTTTGGTTTTTAGGTTTGTTGTTGTTGAGATTTTTTTTGTGGCGTTTTGTTGGGATTTTTTTTTCCTGCTATTTGTCATCCTGTTTCAATGATCTGGTGGTGAAGCATCTGTCACTTTATAGCAACCTTTTTTACCAACATTGCTGCTCTTAGGCACTTCAAATAAAATGTCCTTTTCTCAGCAGAAGGCTGGGTTGTGGTTACTGGCTGGTGTGTAGGAATTGTTCCATCCACCTGTGAGAGGCAGCTCTTTCTGCACCATGACAGACCCGCTGCCTAGGAGCTTGTGACTCTAAGGTGATAAAATAAAAATATTGTATCATTCTGAAAGTGCAGGGCAAGTCCAAATGCTCTGAGTGCAGTACAGTTCAAACAGAGATGTATTTTTCCCTGTGTGTATAGTATCAGTTTATATTACAGAGGTTTCAGCAAATTTTTGCTTTTTATGGTAGGGCATGAATTTACTGAAAGGAACAGGAAAGAGAAAAAACATTTTAAAGAAGAGTCCTGGGAACAAAGAAATGTATGTATCAATATAAGAGTAATATACATACATATGCAAATCACTGGTTCTGGATGATCTCAAGGTATTATGGTGATCTGCCTCCCACCTTCTCACCCAAGTAATACAAGACGGGAAAAAGCAGCTAATGTTGTAATTTTTTCTGAAAAATACTTGAAAAATACAGTTTGCTTGGTAAACTAAAATCAGCTTTCTAATATTTAATGATGAATAGATAGTTTCTTTTAAAAAATAATCAAAAAATCAATGTTCCAATGAGAGATGTTTTAAGAAAAAATTCAGCCTGAGTTTCTACGACAGCAATTACTACTGAAAACTGAAAAACAACCAGGGACTGATCAATATATTAGTGAAAGGTGAATATGGGATTAATTTACAGAAGGAAAACAAAAGTAAGAGATGGGACTGCTTCACAGAGAAAAAACTGCTTTTAAAAAATGAAAGAGCCAGTACCAACAGAGTTATCTCTGAACACACAAAGGTAAAAGAAATGTGGCATCTCTTGCACATCCCATAAAGAATAAACCTCCATGGACATTTTATTTAAATATATATATACACACAAACAGAATCACATCAGAGAAAATATTAGTCTAAATTATATTAATGAGCTTTGCCAACAATCCACACACTAAAACGTGTTTGCATTAAGTGTTCCTTGAATTTTTTCAAGTAAGAAACAAATCAGTAACAATCAGCCTGTTGATGCGTATTTCATGCAGGAACATAAGACACAAATTTGTTAATAAATTATTCACCAGCTTTGCTCTCAAGTGTATTGAGAGCTGGCAAGATGTCCATGGCTCAGGGTAGTGCTGAGTAACTGCACATAAAACAGAGAGGTACTGTCAGGTAGCATAACACAGAGATTACTGGCAGGTCTTGACTTAGTCAACAACCTCATTAATGACACCAAAGTGTCAGTAAACAGAAACATAATGAAATCTGTTGGTATGTGGAAGGAACTGCATGCCAGTGTCAAAGAATGTGGAATACTACAGAAGAAGTGAAATGCCTGGGTGTCAAATAAAAACCCACTACATCAAATGAATAAAAATATTCCATTCACACTTGAGACAAACCACAGGCATGTCTCAGACTAATTTTCCATCCATCACCAGGCACTGGTAGCCAGACAATCAGAGTAGATCCACAGAAGTCAGTGGAAACACCAGTGAAGACTGAAGGAAGCATTGGACCTGTTTTACCCAGTTGATGACCTGCTTTTTAGGGAGAGGGGCAGAGAGAGCAAAAGGTGGGGTTTGGTGCTGCATGGTGAGGTGTATTGTTTGTGTTACAGAGAGGTAGCAGCTCCTCTGACATGACCTACAGCCCTCCATTGATTATGCTATCAGTACTTTTTAAAATCTGTAAAATTGTTACTTGAAATATTTAGAGGTGATGGGGGTGAATAATACCGAAGGTAATTTCATAAATCCATAAACTTGAAAATAGGTTATTTTAAGGTGGTAAATTAGTAAATGATTCAAGGAACCTTATTTGCTCTGGCTACCTCACAACTTGTACCGAGAAAAATGTTGTTGCTGAGATCTCAAAGTGCTCTTTTGCCTGCTGTTTTCATTAGAAGCCATTCATGTTTTATTTAGATAGCTTCAATCAATGTGTATCTCTGTTTTATTTTTCAGATAAACCCTGCCAGTGCAATCAACCTCGTCTGCAAATTGTTCTACATTGTCTGTAAGTGAATGCCTTCCAGTACTGTAAACCTTATGTAGTTAATTGTTCTTAGAGAATAGGGGAATATTTCTTGATAGCAGGGCAATCATTTATGTGACAATGTGTTGTATTTATTTTGAATACAAAATTCATATCACACTGTTGGTTTTGGTATTTCTACCTTTTGGTGCCTTACATGTCCTATTAGGGCTAACACAGAGGGAAAAACACCTGCTCTGATTCTTCAAAAGTAGATTTGGTACAAATAGGAATGATGGCTCAATTTAGCTGGAAAAACTTGCTCCACTAAGGGGAGGTGCCTGGATATCTTAGCAGTTGAAGACAGAATGCAAATTGTAGAAGATTATGGCTGTTCTTGATGTGGATAGAGCTCACTGATAGAGTCCCAAAAAAATGTGTGTCAGGAGCTGTGCTGTTCCCCATGTTTATAAACAATCTAAAAAAGAAGCAATTGTTAAAATGAAAAGATCCCAATAAAACAAAATAGTTGCTCAAGCTGGTGAAAACAATGGCTGACCAAAGATTTACCAAGTTATTTTTGAAGGTGGAGAGGCTAGGTAATAAAATGCTAGGTGAAACCCATTGGAAACATATTTAAGGTGATGCATCTTGGAAAAAGCAATCCAAGACTCAAGCGAACAATATAAGCTCTGGGCTGGCTGTAACTTCCAGGAGGAAGACCACGAAAACACCAGCTTAATCCTGGAAAATGCTGAGTAAAATCATATGAGGCTTTACAGAGCAGATAGAGAACAGAAAATAGTGTTAAACCCCAGTACAACCCCAAAGTTCATCCCCATTTTGAACACTATGTGCTACTCTGGCTCCTTCACCTGCAAACAAAACATGATGAAAAATTCAGAGGAGAATAACAAAGGCGATGAAAGCTATGGGGCAGCTTCCCCTTGATAAATGAGCAAGTGGTTTAGGACTCTTGCTATGGTCAGACTTGACTTGAGAGGAGATGGTAGTTTCTGGGAGTCAGAGTTGCAGTGCTAGATAGAGCCAGACACAGAAGAAACCCATGGGATGGTGGGCTGCAGGCTTACCAGGACTGTTCTAATGGGTGTGCAACATCTAGATGGCCTCAAGAGAGAAAGAGCATCAGATTGTGCAGCAGAAATCAAGAAAGCATTACTAACTGTGAAAAAAAAAGAAAACAAAACCCGTCCACATGTTTATTCCTGAAATTAAAATGGGCGAAAGAGTACTTGGGGAAAAATACCACAAGCACTTGTGCTGTTGTTGCAGTGTGTGCTTAGGGGGACAGCTGGAGCACGTGTGTGGTTGCAGGATGTGTGTGTAAGCTGTTTATATCCTGAACATGAACCATATGCTGCTTTTAAATCTTCCCCAACTAAGCAGCCGTGTCTCCCTGATCAGACCTTATCTTTAAAATGATGACCGACTTCTGGGACTTCCTTCTGTGCTTGCTTTCTGCTTCTGTGAACCTGAACGTGGCTCTTGGGAAGCACTGTGGATTGACAGCTTCAGCAACTACAAAAAATAGGACATGATAATCACTGTCAGAGAAGGACTGGAAAGAGAAACTGAGAGCTTAATTACAGCTGCAAAGGAATGGTCTCTTTGTACAGGTGATGATAAAATGAAGATAAAGGGAAGAAAGTACAGAGCACAAGAATTGCAGTCAGCTTTTGGAGACTATTAGCAGTTCAGTTTATGATCATAATACAGATAGAGGTTTTTAAAAGGTGCAACCTAAAAGGCTGTCACACTGGATACCAGGCATTCTGCAAGAGCCACAAAATACAAATGACTTCATCACAATAGGAGAGTAATGGGGGATTTGCTGCAATCTTTGAACAAGTAAGAAATACTGATGCATAAAAATCCGCTTGAGACTCTTTTTTTTTTTTTTGCTGCTAATGGCCATAAGGCATACTCTAGGAGATCCAGCATGGTGGCCTTAGAAGGGAAGGAAGGAGACTGCATCATTGTGGACACTTCTTGTTTACTTCATGAAAATATCAGACTGAGAATGCAGCAGAATACATACACATGACTAGCAATGACACAGAAAGCATAATTACGATTACTTTTAAAAATCATTGGGAAAACCAATATAAATACAATAGAAATAAATAAATAAAAATAAACAGAAACCAAATATAAACCAATATTTTGCACACCACAAACATCAATCAAGCACCTTCCCAAAACCAAAAGTAAAACATGATAATAGCATTTGAAACTCATTCCTAGCTCGATTTGAATTAGATCACCAGAAAACCTGGATGATACGACAGAAAAACAGAGACAACAGCAGCAGTAACAGTGCCCTCTAGATATTGCTAACATACCTATAGAAATACATACTCCTGGTTAGCATTTATATACTACAGGTAAAAACCTGGCTGGTTTTGATGAACATTGAGGTGTAGGTGTCTGCCACACAATGAGATCTAGCTTGATGAAGTGGGTGGTCTCTCCTCGCCCAATATTCTCTGCACAGGAAAACTCTGCATGAAGGTCAGCTAGGCACAGATATGGCCTGAAGAGGTGAAATGCAGGTTTTTTGCCTTGGCCATTCCATTCTCTTCAGCTTTTATGTGCAGGATCAGCTTTGCAGCCTGAATGGACTATTCTGTTTCAGCCTTTGTTTAGCCCAGCGGCTGGGACACACATCCAGAGAGGCAAATGTGGATCCCCATTGCCCTTCCTGAATAAAATAACAGATTTATTTGTTTAGAGGTGGCCCTTCCCTTTCAATACACGTGTTAAAGTAAACATGCTTGTCTTCAAAGGTGTAAATGACACCCAGGAATTTGTAAGAGGGGCACGCTCAAGGTCAGCAAAAGAAAAGCCAGCAGTCTGCAGGTGTTTGGTCACAGAGCCAAGCAACAGAATCTCCACCTGTATGTCAGTCCTTGAAAGGACACCAGAAGCTTGCAACCCACTGTCTTGAACCCTCCAAGCTAGAGGGCAGCCACTTTAAAGGAAAGAAATAACACCTCAACTAGCTCATCAATAAGGTCAGCAGTCCTAGCAGGAATCCTTAGTCCAAGACCTCAAATACAGAAAAACATGTGTGTGGACAGCTAGTATTTAACAAAGCCAACAAGGCAATGAGTAGAACTAATTAAAAGTAAATAAAATACATATAAATAAAACAAAAAACAGGATGAACCCAAACAAAACCAAACAACAAAACTTACAATGAAAAAAAATGATGAAAAACCAACCAAAAAATCCTCTGTCAACAAAAACCAAAGCAATGAAAAATGCATAGTGCTGTTGTATTTTAACTTGAAAGAGAGCAATGTGGGGCCAGTCATGTTACACTGGCCTTAGATGGATCACAAATTTCACAGGGAGAGATGATTCCTCCCTTCCTCACACACAAAAGCTTCCAATCTTCAACAGGTAAGAACACGTAAACTACAAGAAGTTTTATGGGCCCTGTTAAAAAAGGCCATTCCATGGTAAGTGCTCCAAAAAGCAGAAGGCAGGTAACTTACAACCTAGATTTAAATTTATGATGGGCATCCTGGATTGACCACCACAGAGCAGGAATTTTGCTGTTTGCATTATATTTGATTATGTTCTCCACTGCCACATCCAGGCTATCTAGTGCCCAGAAAACACCACAAACAAACACGTGGCAGCAGGTAAGCAACACTGCAAGAAACAGCTGTACTGCAGTTCCCTCCTTGCACAGATCATTTGAACAAGCTGAAACGGGGTAAGATGTACCTGAGGAAAAGGGTGTACTGGATAACACAGGTAACTGGGAAATCTCATATTCTAATAATGTTAAGGGTATTTAGGGGTTTAGCTGTGTTCTGGGAAAGAGACTGGTGATCCAGGACATATTAATTTGCCAGCAATTTACAGGGGCCTGGCATTGGATACAAATATCGAAAATACATCTGAAAAGCAATTCCAATGCTTGAACCTTATTCCCTACCTACTGCTCTAAGCATCTCTTCAGCATAATGATATTCATATTTTCCAAACCACTGTGCTGCTCTCATCTTGGCTCACTGAGAAGCTGTTGTGTATACTAATTGGTGTGGTATGTCCTATACATTAGGGTGTCTAGCTTAATTTGGAAATCTTCTTAAAATTCATACTTGAATTATTGATTGTACAGCTTAGACGATGAAATGAGATGGGGTGGATTTTAGAGCTATGAATAATAAACTCCTGCTCAGCCAAAGCTACCAAGTGATGAGTTCAAGCTTAAAGAGATGCCACCACTACACATTTTATGCGTGCCAATATCAGGCTACCCCCAGTCCTCACCATATGTTTGTTATTTTTCTTTACAGCCATGCAAAAATAAGGATTAGTGTGTAAGGGATTTTAGAACACAATTCCCACCAGTCTCTACTGAGATTATGCACCTGAAAACCTCTTTTGAAATCTGCTCCAGATATTGATTGCTGTCTGATTTCCATTTGGCTGAATAGGTAAGGTCCCTGACCCCCTTTTCTTGTGTGCTGGTTGATAACATTTTATAGTCCATCTTGTTATCCTTCATGAAAGACATTAGGTACATCTTGCTTGCTCCTCTTTCACTTTCAGAATTTGTCTCAGCAAGACCTTTCTTCTACAGTCCTAATGAGCACAAAACTAATTGGGTACATCTGTAGCCATACTTAGGAACATTCAAGGCTACCTGGCACTGTCACCCTTTTTGCTCTGGTATAGTATCAGTACCTTGGTAATGGACTACTCAGCATTTGACACAGCCCTGAGGTGGGAGTCCACTGGCCCTTTCTGCATTTCAGTCATCTCTTCCTATTGGGTGCCTCTGCTGGTACATTTTGGTGTTTTGTTTGCTTTCTCTTCAGCTGCCAGGCACTGTGCTAACTATCTGAAGATTAGATTGCCCATTTGTCTTGGATCATTTTCCTGTGACTCAATCAGAGAAAGCATTAAAAGATTTATAAAATGAATATGTGAAACAAGGATGTGCCAATCAACTGTACAGTAGGGGGTAAAAAAAGCCATTATTTCAGTGACTGCTGCTATGTGTTAAAAGAAAACTGAACTTAATAAAAAATCATTCTCTTGATTTCTGAAACGGAGTCCAGGAGGCAAAAAGGTCATGTAGAAGACCAAAAAGATCAATCGCATGTCTCTGCACAACCACCCATTTTTTAAAGCTCTGATTTTCAGTATAATCCCTTTGTCTATGTTTTGACCCAGTCTTATTTGATTTATGTTTTTTATTCATTAAATTGTATGCATGAGGTATCCGCTCAAGACTTAACCTTATGTGTGTTCCACTGAAGGGGTTTTCTGTTGTATTTGATGCAAACCACTCTACCTAGTTTTATTATTTGAAATCTTCAAAATCTGTCTTAGTATTATTGATTTCTTTCTTTTTGAAACCTGATTTGACCCTAGCAATAGCATTTAGTCTTAAAAATAATTAGGATCACTTTACCACTGCAGCATAACCTCAAGTAAGAAAGTTAATTTCCTATTCAGTTTAGAATTTTTTCCATTAATACCATGAATACTAAATTTATACTATGGCAGTCAAAGTCCTCCGAGAGTACCTTTAAAACACCAATTTCGCAGCTGTGATCATTTCCTACTTTTGTTTCCCAAATGGCTTTAAATCCTCCCACAGTGTTGCAAGAAGAGAGTATTTTCCCTTGTTTTTTTCCTCTCTAATCTTGCTTGCCAGAGGATAGGTGTGATAAGTGTTTACAGATGATATCAGCATTACAGGATAGATGGTTAATAGTATTGCAAAAGCACTGGGCCAATATAACATTTCTTCCAGTAGCTCAAATTTCTCTCCAGCCCAGCCAGCAATGTGAACTGGAATCTTACCTTCTGGACACCAGTATAATTCATCCTTCATGCTAACACTGTGAGGGATGCTAGTGGTGGATTTGCCACCCTTCATCATGGGTGGGACATGTTGGTTCCTCGCAGTTGCCCAGAGGCTCCATGATCCCGGCTGGTGGAGTTATGCTAAGTTGCAGCATGCAATGCATGTCTTCAAGTGCCCTGTAGATAGATTAAGGTCAGTTCCATGGTGTCCTAAGGAGTATGGGAACTAAATATCTGTGTGTTGTTGGGTTGTTTCTTTCAAAGAACATCTGATTTTCCTGAATACTACAAGAGTAAATCAACAAGCAGCCCAGAAATTACCGTCCACCTTTTTGGTCCTAAAAATCATTCTGCTTCTTCTCCTTCTCAACCAAGCCACTGCTTTTGCTGCTTATTGGGGTTTTTCCCGGTTCCCCTGAACTTTTCTGACTTTCACCAGCAGCTGCAACCAACAAACCCCTTTGCTTCCAAATTTGCTGTCAATTCCAGGGAAACCTCTCTGATGGCACAGCTTATTTACTCTGCTATTTCTGCTTCCTGTTGTTTCAGCAATAACTGTGTGGAAGAGCATTTAATTGCTCTTCCCATTTAGCCTGGCTGAAGCATGCTCAGCACACCCATCTGCTTTAACATGACTTCTACATCAAAGTCCCACCCCCACTCTACAACAGCCAGTTACATCTTACAGCCTAATTTATCCACACACACAAAAAGAGCCTTCATTTGAAAATAGAATCAGAGCTAGCTCTGAAAATTCATGGGTTCAAATTAATGAGGAAAAAAAAGCAACACAAGTTCTTTAAAGTGAAATTCTAGTGGCAATTTTTATTTTCTCCCACATTACATATGTACTAGAACAACAGAGACAGGCCATGCTTTCCAAACAGTTGAAATAACTTGGAATCGTAGAGGAAGTCTTTATTGTTAGATTTCAATTAAGCTAAATTATTAATGATTTTTGTGTCTAATTGCCTTATTACCTTGACTACAGACAGATTCAAGTCAACAGTTCAGATAGATTTTATGCATGGCCATTTTGCAATCCATGTGTAAGCCACCAGTCAACAAGCCACCACCAGTCTTCCACAGTGGGTCTGCACAGCCTTCCCAGTTGGACTAAATACTACCCTTTTCAGGGCAACACCCTATCTTGAGCATCTATACCAGGAAGTCTTTCCATGTCCCTACTGCCTCCACTTCAGGAAGCGCTGAAACGGCACTGACACCCACCGAAAGAGTAGGAATACCAAAAGAAAATCAGGCATATTTCTGTTTGTCATGGTTTACCTCAGCCACCAACAAACCCCCATGCAAAAGCTCACTCACTCCCCCACCAGTAAGATTGGTGAGAGAATTGGAACAGCAAAAGCTAGAAAACCCGTGGGTTGAGATAAAGACAGTTTAATAGGAAAAGCAAAAGCAGCACACTCAGGCAAAGCAAAACAAGGAATTCATTCAGTGCTTCCCATAGGCAGGAATGTGTTCAGCCATCTCCAAGTGAGCAGGGCCCCCTAGCACACTTAACTTGGGAAGAAAAACACCAAATGTCCCCCCTTCACCCTTCTTCTCCCCACTTTATGTATTGATCATGATGCCACATGGTCTGGAATATCCCTTTGGTCAGTTTGGGTCACCTGTCCTGGCTGTGTCTCCTCCCAACCTCCTGTGTGTCCCCAGCCTCCCTGCCAGCGTGGCAGTACAAACAACAGAAGAGGCCTTGGCTCTGTGCAAGCCCTGCTCAGCAGTAACAAAAACATCTTTAGATTATCATCGCTGTGTTCAGCACAAATCCAAAACACAGCCCAATAATAGCCTCAGTGCACAAAATTAACTCTACCCCAGCTGAAACCAGCACACAGTTATTGAGAGACTGAGAATCCATCTTCTGCTGCACAAGGCATTGGACATGAACAGACTGCAAGGAAATATGTTAGCTAAAAGTTAGGGACCAGATGTCTTATGGGACTTTCTCTCCTTTAGGCTTTTTTGTTGATGCCATGGTACTGCAAATCTACTGTTGTTGGCCAGTGTGCTATGGCTTAAACTACCTCTTAAGTGGAAGGCATTTTTTGACAGCCTATGTTTTCAAAATTAAATAATTATTAGTTGCATTTTCTATGTAATATGTGAGGGAGGTCTTTTGCTATTTTTTGAGGTTATTCTTATACCTAGAAAAATGGTATCAAAGTGAAGGTACATATTAGGAGGAAGAGACTAAAAAAGTCAGACTGTGAGCCTTGTCACTGATTTCTGCTTTTGAATTACTCCTTATTTTTGAATTTTACTTGAGCCCAGTGCAAGCAATCTCACTGAGGTTTGTGCCTAAAAATGAGTGCAGGAAAATTCAGCATGCAAAAACATGAGGTGCTTCCCTGGCAGGGAGGGATCTTATGGTGCTTTCCTAAACCAGGACTGCAGAGGTGATGATGATGGGGGAGAAGAAAACATAGAACGTGGAGTCTGTTGAGGTCTAATTCAGTGTGACAATCTATCTATCTGTCTATTTGAATTGTTGGGATTTTATGATGGAAATGTGGGTTTTTCACAGAAAAGTTGAGTTTTGCTGGATCTGTAGCAAGAATGTTTAGCAGTGATATTTATTTGTATCATCCCACAGCACTCGTTTTTAAAAATTCATGTAGTTTTTGTCACGACAACACTTCAGATTGGAAAAAAAAAGGTGAAAACCAGCCATAATACTTGATTGTAAAGTAAAGAAAATGTTGTATGTTTTGTGTAGGACAACTGGTAACAGTCCTGAAAACAGAAATGTGTATCCACGAATTGGTCCAGATGAGACGCATCTTTGAGAATAAGGTAATTCATTACAGAATGTAATGGCTTAGTGACAGTTGTTTATGGAAGTTAATGGAAATATGAGAGAAAGAGAGAAAGCAAATAGGATATATCTTCAGAAAAAGAAGAAGGAAAAAAAAGGAGAAAATAATCAGAATCACAGTCAATTACAATTCAGTAAACTCACTTTTAAACCATCGTAAAATAATGAAATTATCATTAAAGCTCCACATGTACCTGAGGGATAATGAAATAATGAGCAACAAACGATGCAGACACCATGGTGCCAGGGTGGTATGTGTGACAAATCCTCCTGAAGTAAATTGATTGGGAACTCAAAATCCTGGGTGAACAGATTCAAATAATACAACTTGAAACAGAGACTTTTTTTTCATAGGGGGAAGAAAGTGTTCTGGAAAGCACTCTAAGGTTGCAATTTGGTTCTGTTGCAGGTTTCTCAGTGTAAAACACCACACTGAATTTCAAGGCCTAAAGGCTGTCTGCCTCTGCAAGTAAAAAATATCTGAATGCTGGGGTGATGGATATGGAAAAGAATAGGAGTAGATTATAGAGTCTTACAAAATGATAGAGCAGCACAACAAATCAATGCGCTTTGGGGTTGCTGGTGAAGGTAAGTTATATCCTCCGACTGCACAGAATAACTGCTCTTTATGTAATCACACCTGGGATATGTCATTAAATTGCAATACCTCATTACCCGTCCTCACAAAACACAGAAGAGTTTCAGGAAATTCAGACCTAAAAAAGAAAAATGATCAGACTCTTGGAAAGAGTGATACACAAGGAGAGATTAAGTAGCTTAAATATATAGCTTATCTAATCGATAATTAAGCAAGGGAAGGATAATGGCTTAAAAATATGTAGGAGAAGGATAATTATTTTGCATGAAGCATGGTCCCAATTCAGCACAGTGCTAAAACACATGTGCAGATCCATCAGCCCTGCAAAACACCAATGTACATGATTTCAGTGGAGCTTGAGCACATACCTAAATTTAAGCACGCATTGAAGTACTTTGATTAATTTGGGCCATAACCACAAGTAATAGTATGAAATTAAGAAATGCAAAAATGTAGGCTGAACACCAGGAAAATCTTCCAAACTGTGAGATATATGAGACTGGGGAGTAATCACTCAAGGGAATTGGTGGAAACCTTATCCCTGGACACATTTCAAGTTTTGCTGGACAAAGTACTGGGAAAATATCCTTTGGGGAATAATCTTGCTGTTGCCTCTGGAGACAACTGCACAGCCTACTGCAACTATTCTGTGTCTAAGTTTTTCTGGGCTGACTCACAGCATTAAGCCTGAGACACGATTTTAAAAAGCACCAACAGCGCAACAGGCTGGTGGCATTTTGAAGCTCTTCCTTGCTCCCCCCCACAATTTATCAGGCTTTTTCCATCTTCATTATATGCAATGCTATGAGAGGGGGGAAAAACCACACCACCACACTTTCAGCTTAGTGTTTTTTGTCTTTCTTTACACACTGAATAAACATTGATTTCATTCCCACCTCTGCACTAGAAGAGAGCTTAAAGATACAGAGGAAATCTAATTTCAACTTGTAGGGCTTTGTTTCATTCCCAGAGCATATGTGGTGAATGGTGAATATCATCAGAGAGGTAATTGTATCTTGAAGAATATCATATGTCATATCTCTGAGCATTCCAGCAGAAGAAGCATTAAAGATTTGGTGGTTTTGCTAGTTTAGTTTGGGGTTTTTTGGAAGATGGGGTTGTTTGTTTGTTTGGTTTTTTGGGGGATTTTTTGGTTGTTGTTTTGCTTGTTTGTTTTTAGTTTTTTCCCTCCATGCAGACCCTGGAAGAAAGGCTGTTATAAAAAGAGCTTTCCCAAAGATGGAGCAGTAGATTCTCCAAGGGCTTTTTCCACTGGGGATAATAATTTTGGTGAATCAAATGCAAGGTTCAAAGAACAATGGCTTTTAAATTGCTTTGAAATCTACTTTTTCTTGAATCAAATGATTGTAGAAGACTGTGCATCATTCACTTGGACATGTGGGGCTATTCCACAACCATATAGGAAAAGGACAGGTGTTCTCTAACATGACTTTGCAGAGATCTACTGGAAATGGAAATAGTTGAGACAGATCTGTTAAAAATTGTAGATTTCCCTTCCCTGACCACAGTCCATATTCTTCCATTATTTTTGCAGTGTCAGTGAATGGGCTCTGATTTTCTTATTGGGAAAACAGCACTTACATTTATTGGTACTAATTTTCCACTGTACATCAATGCATCCAAAACAGCAGTTCTTAACCTTAAATACACATTTCTGTGCCTGTCTAGCTAGCAATTCAGCTAGGAACATGTGTGAGCATCTTTCTGACTCGTGGTGTGAGTTAACAAACAGGGCTACTTAATTCCCTTATCCCATTTAAAAGGATGGCCTTGCAAGGTCTCTATCATCACAGATACTTAGGAGCTTCTTAAGGAAAAAGCAGAGCAGGATAATAAATTGAGTGGATCTTCCATTGGGTTGGATCAGGAGGCTGCATTTGGGCCCTTCCAGCCTTCTTGGCTACAGTTGAAGGTGGGAGTGCAGCAGCAACTCCCCAAGTAGGTCTGGTCACTGGGATAAAGTGTGGTGTGTTGCATGTGTCAGCACTCATGCAAACTATGATTGGAAATTACTTGGAAAACTACGACTTTCTGAAATCTACTTTTTTTGTTTGTTTCGTTGTTAAAAGAGCTTAATTTGTTTATGGCCTTCCCTCAAAAACCAAAAGCAAACAATTTGGTTTGCAAGGAAAGTGTTCAGCGTGTTCCAGCCAAGCACCATTATTTCCACAGGTCCCATGTAAGCATTTAAGATTACAAACGTAATTGCAAAGGCAAGTTTCTTGTCCTCTTTCCTGGAGGTTCTTGACTCTCAGGAGACCACAGGCTTCATGTTTCCTACCTGGTGGGGGTGCCAGGGCAAGGACGGAGCGTGTTTTGCTGTCCCCAGCTGATGCCAGGCTGCCCTGAGCCCCATCTCTGTGCTGGACAGCAGAGAGACCATCCTTGACCAGGAGGTGGGATCTGCTTGGTTGGGACAACAGGCTGAGAGGCCAATCGTGAGCTGGGGAATCTAGTGGGGAATGGGTCTGTGCTGGAAATACGGGCTGCAATTGGCTTTCTGGGAGGGGAGCAGTGGCCAGAGTACCCAATCAGGGGTGACGGAACCATAGAGGTGATGGATCGGTGCCGCAAAGGCAGGCTGCAATTGGCTGCTTAGACGGGGACAAAATTCCAAGCGGCCAATCGGGATGTGGGAGATCCAGTGGGGAGTGGGTCCGTGCCCTGTATGGAGGCTGCCACTGGCTACCTGGCAGGGAGCCACGGGCAGAGTGTCCAAGCGGGCGGTGCGGGATCCTTTCGGGAGGGGGCTGCGGGACAGGTGGTGGCGGACAGGGGGCCGGGGTCGCAGAGGGTGCGGGCTAAGAGGCGGCTGCGGGGCAGTGCGGGCTCGGGGGCGGCGGTGCGGTGCGGTGCCGGCCGGCTGCTAGGTGGAGCCCGCGTCCGCGCAACCCAGATCCGGGCCCTCGGCGCTCCCC